>JAODOY010081558.1:0-15181 GCA_025399855.1 Forbesichthys papilliferus | reverse complement strand
CCGAGAACGTCTGGTCAATGCAACAGTGCCAGGCAGTAGAGACACACAGAGAGAGAGAGAGAGAGAGAGAGAGAGAGAGAGAGAGAGAGAGAGAGAGAGAGAGAGAGAGAGAGGAGGGAGGGAAAGGGGGGAGAAGATAGAGGGATAATCCACCCCCACCCTGTGAAGTCCTGAGTGCTCATCCTTCTGGTGTATGCCGTTGCCGTGGGAAGGATGGGGAAGAGAGAGATAGAGAGAGAGAGAGAGAGAGAGAGAGAGAGAGAGGGAGGGGTGCATAATGAAACAACGAAGCACAAGATCCCACCGCCTTGGAAATCAGTACATACACTTACAATATCCCTAAGAGGTACCAAGACTAGCCTTCTTATTCAGTAGGAGAGGTATAGCCTACGGCATCAGCAGGCTACACGTCAGCCTGTCACAACCGTGAGAGACCCATTCATGTCATTAAGGACTGTGTCAGAACTGGTGAAGAAATAAAACACTATTTCCATGCATGTTCTATATGTAATGTATGAATACAATCTGAGAAGTGCCAGCAAAGCATTTGTTGGCCTGACCGTATAAGGCTGAGCACTGCCTTAGGGCATCACAGCGAGAGTCCCTCCCTCCCGACTCATCAGCATTCAGCAGTGGCAGGCAGTGAAGAGACCTGTTGAGCCCAACATCTATCCAGGAGGCTCATGACGGAGGAAGAGAGAGAATAGAAGGATGAGCACTCGTTACCTCAGGTGTCACAGGGGGGGGTGGATTATCCCGCTATTGACCATCGACTGTATAGCTTCCTTACCTCAATGTAAGTTCACACTCTGATATTGTATGTAGGGGAAAATATTACTTTGTATTGAACTTGACAACCATTATTGGTTTCTCGTTGTACAGTGCATCCGGAAAGTATTCACAGCGCTTCACTTTTTCCACATTTTGTTATGTTACAGCCTTATTCCAAAATGGAATCAAATAAAAATGTTCCTCAAAATTCAACACACAATACCCCATAAACAGAAAGTGAAAAAAAGTTGTTTGACATTTTTGCCAATGAATTTAAAATAAAAAACTTAAATATCCACAGCCTTTTGTCAATACTTTGTTGAAGCACCTTTGGTAGCATTTACATCCTCAAGTCTTATAGAGTATGAAGCTACAAGCTTGGCACACCTACTTTTGGGCAGTTTCTCCCATTCTCCTTTGCAGGACCTCCCAAGCTCCATCAGGTTTGATGGGGAGCGTCTGTGCACAGCCATTTTCAGATCTCTCCAGAGATGTTCAATCGGGTTCAATTCTGGGCTCTGGCTGGGCCACTCAAGGACATTCACAGAGTTGTCCCGAACCCACTCCTTTGTTATCTTGGCTGTGTGTTTAGGGTCATTGTCCTGTTGGAAGATTAACCTTCTCCCCACTCTGAGGTCCATGGCGCTCTGGAAGGTATTGATCAAGGATGTCTGTACATTGGTACATTCATCTTTCCCTCGATCCTGACTAGACTCTGTTCCTGCTGCTGAAAAACATCCCCACAACATGATGCTGCCACCACCATGCTTCACTGTAGGGATGAGTGGTGCCTGGTTTCTTCCAGACATGACACTTGGCATTCAGGCCAAAGAGTTCAATCTTTGTTTCATCAGACCATAGAATTTTCTTTCTCATGGTCTGAGAGTCCTTCAGGTGCCGTTTGTCAAACTCCAGGCGGGCTGTCATGTGACTTTTACTGAGGAATGGCTCATGTCTGGCCACTTACCATACAGGCCTGATTGGTGTAGTGCTGCAGAATTTGTTGTCCATCTGGAAGGTTCTCCTCTCTCCACAGAGCAACGCTGGAGCTTTGTCAGTGACAATAGTCACCTCCCTGACTAAAGCCCTTCTTCCCCGATCACTTAGTTTAGCCAGGCGGCCAGCTCTAGGACGAGTCCTGGTGGTTCCACATTTTTTTTATTTACAGATTATGGAGGCCACTGTGCTCATTGAGACCTTCAAACCTGCAGAAACCTTTCTGTAGTCTTCCACATATTTGTGCCTCGATACAATCCTGTCTCGGCGGTCTACAGACAATTCCTTGGACTTCAGGGCTTGTTTTGTGCTCTGACATGCACTAACTGTGGTACCTCATATAGACAGGTGTGTGCCTTTCCAAATCATGTCCAATCAACTGAATTTTCTACAAGTGGACTCCAATCATGTTGTAAACACATCTGAAGGATGATCAGTAGAAACAGGATGTGCCTGAGCTTCATTTTGAGTGTCAATCTAGTCTGGTCAGGGTACCATGCAGGTAGATGTGTGAGAAACAATGCAATCCACTGAGGTTAAAAACATTTGGAAAATAATATTTCCATTCGTCAATGGATTTGTATAATTTGGGCTAATAAAGCTATTTAAGGTGTCTAAAGTTCATTACGACTTTCTGAATGTGACGCAAACCTCTGTTAATAATTTTACCGGGGTAAACAACTAAAATAACTTGCTCCTTTCAAATGAGGAATACATGGCTATACTGTAGCCTCTAGAAATCATCTTACCAAACCAGACCCATGGTTACAACTCATTTATTCTTTGGTCCATTCACTTAACATTGCTAAGGCTTCTCACATAACCCCCCTCCCCCATATTATTCCTATTTGATTTGACCTACAAGCCTTGGCATGTATTGGATTGGGGAATGTGGCCAGCCATGACGTAGATATGGGTGATGCATGGTGTTGATTGACCGGCGCTCCAATAGTGTTTGCCCTTCAGTGCTAGACTACAGCCTCTCTCGTAAGGTCATGTGGGTGTTTACATTGGTGGCGAGAGCTACTGAGCCGGTTGAAGTATTATTGACATGTCCTTTGATGCGTTTCTATAGGGCATTCTTTTGATCAAACATCGGATCAGTTATCAAGGTCTTTTTTTGTGTTAAACACAATATACATGTCTCTGTTACACAGTATAGGTTGTAACTTTGAATAAACACACATTCATGGTTTTGTATGAATACTGATAACCCATTGGAGTTGAAATCATCAAGTAACATCTCTCAAGAGTATTTTGAAAATAAGAAGGATCTATAAGTCTTAGTCCTTGGACAGTACGTCCAACATGACAATAACTTCACTAGTCCTTGACGAACAACATTTCTACAATGCAGTACTCTATCGTGATGGCATTTGACAAATACAGTAGACAGTCTACTGGCTCCTATTCCACCACACACTGGGTCACAGCACCACAGTAAATGAGGTAATATGAGGTTAATGAAAGGACAACCTAAATCAACTGTGATTCATGTTATTTAGGCCACAGCCTTTTAGATGCAGTGGAAGAATGACGTCATATGTTTCACAGAAGAAAGCAGTGTGTCGCCAGGGGAAACCGATAGCCAATCACAGCTAAATTGATCATATTTGCGTCACCACGTGACGCGTATCTTGGTGTCAGAATGCGGGCTAGACGTCATTCCACATAATGCATGCTGCACTATAAGATATATGCCCGACTAAGTGCTGTTCAGGGTAAATTATGTGCTGTAGTGTTATGTACAGTATAGGCAGTTCTTAGTCTTGTGTATCATACCTGTTAGTATGTACTGTACAGTTTATAGTATTTTGTTTATAGTGTAATGGATTGTCACCAAGACACAACCTTTAACATGCATTTCACTTGTTTAGCATAACACATCTCTAAATTCATTGAAAATGTACATTTGAGTCGGAGATATACGTATCTGCTGGTCAGCTATCATATTGTCCAGGGGTTTACTGATGTCCGCTAACAGTTAGGCCTGTTTTGTTGCATGTACACCACACACAAACGCACAGGATATATGCTCACTTCATATTTCCCAGAATGCCTCTTGATGTACCCCTCTCTCATGTTTCTGTACTGTAGTTAGTTACAGTATGGTGTTTTACAGCTAATATGTTGTACTATTGCCATCTAATCTACATTAGACCACAGGGAGCAAAGAAAACACAGGTTTAAATCTGGCACAATGTAGTACTGTAACATGGTTATCGCTTGTATCTTCGTGTTTGTTCATTAAGATGCAGCTCCAGATGCAGTGTTGTATAGATAGTGTGTGAGTGTGTGCGTGCGTGCGTGTGTGCTAGCTGTACCTTGTCTGCGCAGACAGTTGGTGTAGAAAACAAGGCCATTATCATAACATGAGTCACTGGAACATTCTGTGGCACGGAAGGGAAAAGAACTGGTCGACTCTGCCCATCTGCTTTCTTACGATGAAAGAGGGTAAATGGAGAGCACAGAACCGGCAAACTATTCATAATAGATATAGGGCACCAGTTTAATTCAGACGTGTTCACATCCATTGCTTTTCAAACTGTTATATTAAAGATTATTCATAAAACTAAATACATCTGATATATGAAATGTCTATTGAGTATGAAAGGATTTGGTCATTATAGTGAATGCTAAATATTCTGTTGAATGTAAAAAGGCAAAAAGGTCCATTAATCATGGGTGAACAATGGTTACAATATATTGGCAAACAAAGTAACTGACTAATAAAACATCCACGTTACTACAGTACCGTACGCGGGCAAGCTGCTGTGGGGAAGACATGCTCTGTTTCTATGGAGTGACATGCAGTTCACTCCAGGTGGCAGGTTTAGAGAGGCTGGCCCGCAGAGACTGTACATTGTCATTAAGACGCACTCCAACGGATGGAGCAGGCACGCTCTCACACTCACATGAGCCCTAATGGGATCACGACCCTGATACTGGTGCAAGGCAGATTCCAGGAGGAATACCCTTCTCTGGTGGGTCACCATGAAACAAATGCATATTATTTTGGTTTGAGTCTCTGAGCATGCATGCCTCTCCTGTACCTGAATGCTGAGTGACACTGCACGTGTGGGAGTGGGCTATAACTTGGGTCATGTTAACACCAAGCCATTATTGGGTTCAAACATATATTTGAAACTGCTTTTTAAATAAAATAACAACAGAGTGCACTGAGCTGATCAATATAGTAGAATATCAATGTATTATTAGTTGCAACAGCAAATATTGTATTTAAATATTTAAAGCTGTTACTAACATCTAAATCAATTCACCTACAGTAACAATGGGTGAGATTCCTGTTTTCTGTAAGTGTTATTTATTGTCCTTCTTGAGCAATATCTCTTATTTTGATTAAAATCAGACAGTTAGCCTCATTAGCAATGTTTCATGCGGTTTAGGCTAAATCATTCAGTAGTTGAAGAAATATGTCAGCATACATGGCATATAGGGCCAAAGGTGTAACAAATATATAAATAAACCAGATATTAGTCTGTAAAATCCCATAAGACCTGCATTATTCATGGTACTGTTAGTTCAGGCTGGTGTAATCATTTGATTTGACAGCATGCATATGTGATACTGATACTGTGCTCATTAATAATGCATTGAGCTTCTCCAATTTTACAGATGTGGCGGTATAGCCTAAGAACAAAATATAAACCTTATTTTAAATTGCGACAGTGCATATATGGATCATGTAAGATAATGTAATTTGACCCACTAGAGGGCAGTGCTGGACGATGAGCACAGAAACTCAATGAAGTGATGCAAAACAGACGAAATACACTTGCGGGAATGACTTATGACTATGGGTCGTAATGTAGCAGTAGGACCCATGTTGACAGTTTGTTGTTCTCAGCTTAGCTTTTCCCTGAGGCTGTCTCCATGACAGATACATTAAGTGGCGGTTAACAGACTCATATTTCACTGCCTGCACAATCAATGGGAATGTGTCAATGTTGCAATGCAACAGCACTCAATGCTGTATTACAGTATATTGCTTAATTGAAAAACCGTAAAATTAGCTCTTAAAATATACGTAGTGTGTAGAAGACAATTACAAATGAGCCACATTTATACAGCAAGCAGATAAATGCAAATAAACAAATAAACACACTATTATTATTATTAAGGTCTGTTGCGAGGGAACTGTATTTCAAGGCTATAGGCGTTATTTTTCACTAGCATCCACCACCACTATCAATAAGGTGGTGATTAATATTTCACAGCTGTATCGGTTTGTCCATACAGGGTCGCAATAGCACCATCTGCTGTGCGTTCTGTGCCTAACGCCCACTCAAAGGCTGTTCATATTGTGTGGACACATTGATGTGCCAGCTTGTATTCTCTTTTCACAGAGCTGCCACAGTAAGCGGGTACTGATGTTAGATATTTCTTAAGCTTTGTTCATTGTTTTATCGTTATTTATTTATGCATTTATAGCTTGTATTGCACTGAAATTGCTATGATAACGACGGGATTTTGGGAATGTGAAATTAGAATATAATCTAGGGTAAGGACATTTGTGAACATTGTGGGATCAGCTTGGGTGTGGTTAGTGGCTGTGTATGGTTATTCCACATGCCACTGAGCTCCTGTTTGTTAAATTCATACATTGTTAAATTGCCATGTGTCTTTTTTCTTCAGACTCATCCAATTCACCAAACAAAAGTAAACAGCAAAAATAAGATGTTTGTCATTGTGAGATAAGATTTTGCAAATGCTTGTACTAAGCTCTGCTGCTCATCCCACAAATGCATGTTCCTTACAAATGTGGTACCAGTTAAAAAGGGAAATATTCAGGCTTTCCAATGGTAAAATCTATATTTTCAAGCAGCATTGCAACAAAGAAATCTACCAAACACAAATGTCCTTATTTTGCGTGTTATGTTTATTAATTAAATCTGTAATCTAAAATATAACCTGTAAAAATTGTAAGAGTAAATGTACAACATTTACTGCATGCAGTATGATTAACCGCAGAGGTATACAGTATGTTGTAAACTATACTGTATACTGTATTGTTCATTGCAGACAGTGATGCAATCAGAATTTACAGCGCATAAAACTGATTTACTATAAGTAGCACCCTTTTAGAATGTTAATTGCCAAATAAAGTTCTTTTATCCTTTTTTTTTTTTAAATCATATGGGAAAACTAAACCTTTAAAGTATAACCAGCATCATAACATGAGAAGCCTTGATTTGATAACATATGTACTGCTGGATTTAAAACCATTTGAGCCATGGTCCCTAAACAGTAATAACGCGTCAACAGTTTTGCAACTGGGACTGGACTGTTGCCAAGGAGCACAACCATTTTCCTGCACATTAACTAGCTACAGTACTTTGTGCAAGTTGCACATTTTTATCTCTTTTCTACGTACCTTTCGTCTGCTCCTGAGCATTCAAAATGTATCCAAAATGTTATTTCCATGTTCATCTTTTCAGTGGGAGGTTTGTTACAGTCTAAGACAGATCAAACCTGTTAATGTAATTAACGGTTTTTAGAACACCTTTAAAGCAGTGATACATGTAGTTATACTCAAGGAATTCCTTTTGTCCAATCAAATTATTAGTATAAAGCTTAACAATATATATAAATATTTACATTCATGAACACCATTATGAATGTAAGAACTATTCATTAAACATATTCAAACATAATTATAAAATATTTTAAATTGTTTTTAAATGTTAATATAGTTTAATTTTGAACCTTAACTTTAACCGTAACCTGACTAAATTATATTAACCTCTTTCATATTTGTACACACCTTTAATCTAACCCTAACCTGAATTGGATAAGTTTAGTGGACACATTTAATTAATTAATAATAATTAACAAATATTAATTAATTAACTAACTAACTCTTTACTGGGTGATGCCAAAAACATTGGAAGAACTCCTCAAACAGCTAGTTAGCAGGATAGCATATTGTAAAACACAGTATACATCAGCCTTTTTGAGATGTAAACAAAAGCAATGTGCTATGGAGATACGTTGCTGACTTTTGATATACAGTTTAAAGTAGAACATGGAACTGTATCTGGTTGATGAGAAGATTTAGGAGACTATCAATTCAGTCCGACTTGTTTTTGATGTTGGTCAGTTGAGAGAAGCTCTGCAGTCCCCAGTACAGCAAAGAGAGGGAGACAAAGACCTGAACAAAACAGACTGCTGTTAGGACCGTGTGTGTGTGTGCGTGTGTGTGTGCGTGTGTGCGTGCGTGCGTGTGTGTGTGTGTGTGTGTGTGTGTACATGCAACCTAAAGTATGTTGCTACACCAACAACACTACATTGTTATGTACTGTATTGTAACTTAATCTGTAAAAGTGCTCAAACTTATTTAAGAATAAATGGAATTTAAACATAAAAAATATATATTTTAAATTTACCGCAAAATCAAATATAGCCGTCTAATTATCTCTACCGTTTACAATTATTATGATATTATTTTTTCTGCGAGTCACCATCGATTAAAGAGAGAGAGCACATTTTCACAGTTCACACAGGACAGAGGGCGGTGGCTTGTGTGTGTGTGTGCGTGCGCGTGCGTGTATAAACAAGAAGTAAGATAGGTGGCATTTACGACCGGCTAACGCAAAGACAAGCACAGCAACACATTCCCTAATTGAAAGCAGCACAGCGGGGGCAGGCAGCGTGGCTGACACAGGAAAAGGGCTTCCGAGAGGTTAAGGAGGTTGGCAAAGTCATCTCCCATGAAGCTCGCACGTCCGAGGGGTCGTCTCCACCCGGTGGGGAAGGTGACGCCATATCGCAAGGGGGCCGCCCCTCTGGCCGGACAGGGCCCTGCCCTCCGCCCCCGCGACCCCTCGCACCCCCACCCCAACTGTTGTTCTGGGCCATAAACTGCATCCTACCTCGCGGTGCAAGCCAAAAGCAGGATCCCCCGTCCATCACAGACACATGGCCTGATGGCTGGGGGATGCAGCGTTTCCTCCTGCAGCTGTTTTCCTCAGAGATAGCAAGTGGGAAGAGCTGAGGGTGTGTGTGTGTGAGCGCGAGAGAGAGAGAGAGAGAGAGAGAGAGAGAGAGAGAGAGAGAGAGAGAGAGAGAGAGAGAGAGAGAGAGACAGGGGCTGCAATGTGTCCTCCTGTCCTCTTAACTACCTGCTCAGGAAACAGGTTCCCCACAGAGAGATGGGGGATGTGGGAAAGAGGGAATTGGGAATTGGGATGCAAGCATGGCCGGAGGCCCCAAATATGTCTAGTGTCTTTATTCATTTCTTGAAAGTCGTCGCATGTAAGTGATATTGTCTATATCTATTATCGTGTAATTTTACAAAATGACAGCCACTACGACTCTTCACTATTCTGTGTAACGGGAAGTAGAACTTTTGGTCATACTGCTCATATCAGAGGATTTTTCATTTCCTGCCCAATCGATAGTCATGTACTGTAGCGCTCTGGGAGACTCTAGATCTAAACAAGAGGAATTGAACTGCAGAAATTGAGAGAACAAGAAATGTCAAAGCATTTTCACTTCCTGCAGTTCCCATAGCGCTTAAACTAAAGCTTAAACATTGCGTCTTGTGTAGAACTGAGACTAACTAACAGGTTTAACATGTACACAATAAAACAATATAAAAATATGTTTTGAGCCGTTAGTTACCTTTTAACCTGTGTTCATATTATAAGAATTATTAATATGTTCGTGTTAAATATATTATGGTATGCAGGTGCAGCTCTTCACTAGTACAGCATGTTACAATGGACTGCCACTGAGAAGGGCACACGGCAACGAACCTCACAAATCAGACACCAGACCACGGCGCACCAGAGCATGACTGGCTTCTATAACAACCTCATGTTGGAGGGGAACAGAAATGCCCAGATTTCTCTCTGCCTGCATTACCAGATTTTAATGGGCTACAGAGAAAATCCATGTGGGAGAGATTACATTTTAGGAGGAAGCAGATTTGATAGCTGACAAATATACCCTGTAGCGTTCCCTCCAGAGAACGCCGAAGCAAGAAACTCATCTCAACAATATAATGTCGTTGCATTTTCCATATTTCCTATACAGTATTGTGCCAGAAAGCTACAGTTAAGAGTTCAGGTATACCAGAAGTACATTTAGCTGATTAAACGTCCTGGTCGGTTGTGTCCACACCATTATCAAATTGCCGCAGTGTGGTCATTTCTGATTGGCGGTTGCTCTTTTAACCGAAACTTAATCAAGAGCTGAAACTTAAATCGAGAGTAAACCGCCAGCTGAGGACAGTGACTAAGTGCGCTGGCACTATCCACTTGCTTGACATCACAGAACATTCCGGTGCCCGCGTGACTGCCCGGCTTATAGCAGGTTAACCTGGCACAGCGCTGGTTCTCTCTGGAGCAGCTGCACTCCTCCTGATTAAAATCAAAACAAGGCAGAATGGCTGCTGTCAGGCCTGTGATATATGACCTGTTAAAAGGATGTTTGCAGAGGTCCCTTCCCATGTGGCAACCTACAGTACACACGAGACCTAGGCAAGGCTGAGCGGTGAAGCCAAGTTATTCTCTGCATTCGGTGCTGTCAATACCAGAATGGTGAATAAGGACAATCACGTACTCACCATTTTTTCCATTCACAAAAAAATATATACAGACCAGGCAAAACAAGAGTACACAAGTTATGGCAAAGTTTGTGAATACTGCTTGGACCACAGCTACAGTACAGAAGGGGTGTCATAGTGCCAACACAACGCTAACATGTTCATGTGGCTAGCATACATACTGGATAACAAACACAAGTTGTTTGCATTTGCACACAAGCAAACATGCATGTGTTTGCCAATACAGAACAGATTTTACCTGTCTGCACAAACCCACTGCTCACTCTGCCTGACTTCCTGTCCATTCTATATGTCTGTTTTGGGCAGAACTATGGCCTGTACGCTCGCCTTCTCTGAGCGGATTCAGGAAGGATATGCTGAACAGGCTAATGTCCCACCAGAGAGCCCGGTGTCTGCTCTGTATGCCTTGAGAAATATTCCTGTCACACTCCCACACGCGCACGCATACAGCCAGACTGAACATACAGTATGTGCAGTGGAGGTTACTGTGTAGTAAGGTATGAGCACATCAAATCATAATGTGCTCTTGTGAGATGCCAATTTCAAATGAGTGGCTAAGAGACTTAGACTAAGTAGTGTTTTCCCATCTGGTCAATATATTTGGTTACTATATAGCTGGCAGGTCAGAGGTGAGGTCAAATTAAATGTTAAATGTGGTCTTTCAGCTACAGTACTAGTGTGTTTCTGAGAATATTTAGATATACATCTCCATTATGTCCCAATATTTTCTTAATTCAACCAGCTTCATAGGCAAAGTGCTAAATTACCAGAAACCATTGCGAACAGTGCTTTCTGTTATATAAATGTACCACAATCAATTGGTAGAATATTTATAAGCATTCACTACAGTGTTGTATTCGTTGAAACACACAAACCATCATCTTGTTCAGAGCACTGCTTTTGCAGTGAGTGAAAATACATGACATTTATGTGCACATCCCTTTCCATATGGCTTCATAAAAAAACAAAAACACGCGTTTGGCACACCACCAGCCTAAATACTAGAGACCTACACCTCGCTAATAGCCATGATTCCCTGGGTAGCCACACTGGAGAACTACTTTGTGGCGCGCAAGCTAGCCGGTGGAAATTTGAGTTGGAAGCCAGAATACAGTAGAAGGCACGAGTCCAGAAACGGGATGTGAGCCTCCCCCGCCTCAAAAAATAAAAAATAAATGACAAAAGGTGGGGAAGCAGAGGAGGTAGGCACCACAAAAACAAGTGCGAAGTGAAGAGAGGCAGCCTGCTTTCTGACTTCTGTTAGTCAGCTCCGGGGAGCCCTTCAGAAAAGTAGCAGACCCGCAGTAGGTTGGTGTCCAAGGACTATAAAATAAGTATAATTCTCCTGCATCCCTCAATATATAGGTGCAGCCTCTGTTGTTCATTACTGACGAGCAGCACGAAGCCAACGTTTGACACCTCTGACGAGTTTCCGACAGGCCTTCTACTGTAGCGTCATTCTGACACAGCTGTAATATCAGCCTGTAGACTGAATAGCCTAATAACTCTGTAGTCCTCAAGTATTAACATTAATATGTAACACCTAGTGTAAATATATAAACCCCCTATGAAAACATACAAACAGCAGCTCATATAGTGGGTTTTTTCTGACAATAGCATAGGCAAATAGTGGCTAAAGCAATTCACTATTGCTTTAGCCGATCTTTTTGCTAAATATTGCCAAATCCTAAATGTTGCTTTAGCCATATAAAGATGAAGGAATGTAACGTGCCTAGATGCAAGAGCCACACTTTCAGATGGTGATGAAAAGCTGTAGTGATAAAACCTTCGCTTGTTAAATAGATACAAGAATCCAAAACAGTATTGCAACGCTACATATCTTTTGGCAAATTGTTTGCATTGCATGACATGATTTGATGTATATTTTCAGTAATGCAACAAGACTGAGTTATGTGGCAGTTATGTGTATTCTAATTCATATGCATTTTGGGGAGTGGTGCAGTAATGGTTTAGTCCAAAAAATACCAAAACAGCTATTGCAAATTCAAATACTTGACTTCAGGCAATGCCATAAGTTAGATGACTTGTTTTTTCAGGCATGAGTTAAAGCCCAAATAAGAAGATAAAAATCACTTCAATTCAAAAGAACGCCAACTCTCTGAGAAATATATGATGCAAAAGCCAAAAACCTAATGCTGCCAAAGAAACTCCCTGGAGAGCAATTGGCGGTATATTTCCATAGCTTTACCTGGCAAGCGGTTTGACAATATAAACCCAGCGTTTACCCTTTGACGGGTAAAATCCCCTGCACACTGAGTGATAGTATTTCACGTCGTGTACCGTTGACCACCCCGCTGTTTACTCTAACAAAACAATCCTAGCAAGCATTTCACTTTCCAATCACTCCATTTTCGCCACGGACATTTTCCCTCTCTTTTCCATTCCTGCCAGCTTTCAGATGATGTCATGCACGCCGACTTTTCCACAGCTTCAGAGGATACTGTTAACCTCAGCAGGGCTCGTGCCACCACACATCCCTGCCTCTGAAAAGGAGACGGTTAACCTCTTGCACCAGAGTGCAAGGATGAGAAATGACCCACGACGATAACAATGACTCCTCACTGGTCGCTGTGCTATTAGTCTGTGCTCACGGTTAGAATGGCTGAAACACCGAGGACAGAAATTGGGGGTTGTAGTTTTTAGGTCAGGTGTCATGATGGTGATAACGTACTGTAGATTCAGTATGTGGCGAGGTGGGGCCCTCGAATTAGACATGAAAGTGATCATATTTTTCTGACAGCGTCTGCACCACACTTTTTTTTTACCTTTCCCTCCAAAAGATGGGGGGAAAGGCTGGACATTTTTAACAGGTCTGTAAAAAGCCTTGTTTTGTGTGAAGCCACATACAGTATGTATTTACACTAAAACCAAATACAATATAACAGCAGTTTTATCCCGTGTGTGAGGTTCTGTCAACCAAAGACAGGTGTATTTTTACGAGGTCTCCTCTTAAATTACTGCTTGTTCAGTAGTAGTTAGGGAGCTAGCCTATTGTGAGCCTAGCTCCTTAATTAGTGTGGGATGGCCTCAGTTCATAGAGTACGAGTGCAGTTTCACAGTACGTTTTCTCCTGTGCCTTCAGGCAAAGCAGGGGCCCGAACGGCAACATAGCCACGTGTTACGTGATACAAGCGGCCACCAACATGACATCTGCATGCATGTGTACAGTACTGTATATACTGTGTAGTATACACGGGCATGAATTTCATTGAAATGTAAAAAAAAGAAAAAAAAAACATAACAAATGTGCGTGGACAAATGGATCGACGGTTACTTAATCAGCCACATACTGTATGTTGGCATGAGTACATGAATTCACACACACACACACACACACACAAACTCATGGGAAAAGGCGACATCAGACAGCTCACACTAGCATATATACACTGCATATGCAAGCCATACCATTGGCCACCCGCCCCTTCAATGCACACATACACACACAGTAAGGGCAGCCATGTGTCTGTACAGTGTGCCACCCAGATGCTGATCTGGGATCTGGGGGCAGGTCAGGCAGCTTTACAAGGGAAATCTCCAGAGCTCCTATAAATACCGCTGTGAGCTTTAAGGGTGCAGTATATCACACCACTGGGTTTTAAGGACCACAAACCCACCTACTTTTTTGTAGTCCTTTTGTAACCAACCCCCCACACACACACACACACGAGAGTGAATACAATTACATGTGAATTTGACTGTAGTTGGAATGGCGTGACTTCAAAACGCGCCCCTTCCTCCCCACAATAAAGAGTTGGCCGTTCACCTTTCGCGTCAGAACTGTATATCATTAATGTACCTTTAAGTCTGGGTCCCCAAAAGGCACATATGCGTCATGAACAATTACATGGGAGCCATGCCCAGTAAGCCCCACCTGCAGCTCAATGTGATGTGCCTCGACTTAAAATAGGTCCTAATGATACATTCAGGGTAACGCGGGACATGAAACAATGACCCTGTCATAAGCCACACGCTGATTGGAAACGCATTTGGTTTCAGCTGCGATATTTGCAAGTTGAAATTCATTTCACGACGCCGAAGAAGGTCGCGAAGGTGATTCGAAAGCAGAACCTGGAAGAAAAAAAAGAGAGCGAGAGAAAACCCAGCCGCCTTGTGAACACCTGAGTGACGCAGCTGCGGCTCAAAGACAATAAAAGCGCCGATTCGCCGCTCCAGTGTAAAACCTCGTCAGCCGCGCGCTAGTTAGCGACAGACGCCGCTAATTGTTTCCAGAAGTCCTGCACTCGCTCACAGTGGCGGAGATGGCAGGGAGAAAGGGTGTTTTAGGAGACAAAAAGAGAAACAGAGGAAGGTGTGTGTGTGTGTGTGTGTGTGTTGGGGGCAGGGGGCCACATAATGGAGGGGTCAGCAGCGATCTACAGCTAAGGGCTGCGAGTGCCAGAAAACCACTGCAATTTTATGGTCAATTGGGCCACGCATCTGGACTCATAGATCACACGGCAGCAAGCCTGGACCTGACGCCATTTCACGCACAGGCACGCGCTCGCTGCGTTGCCTCCTTCCTTCTACGCGCACGTACACACACACGTACACGGGGTGGTCAACGGTCCACGCACATGACTTTACTGATAAATACAGTAAATGTGTTGGATTGTGTAGAATTTGACTGTTAAAACAAACCCACATTTCACTGTACAATGAATTCATACCCCCGAGATAATTCATGAAAAAAACAACGGCCTGAAGTGTCTGAAGATAATACATGACACACACACACACACACACACACACACACACACACACACACACACACACACAGACACACACACACACACACACACA
>JAODOY010081525.1:0-15183 GCA_025399855.1 Forbesichthys papilliferus | reverse complement strand
TCAATAGAACTCTATGGGAGAAGTACCAGAGACATTATATAGAGGAGACAGACCACTGTAAGGACCCTCAATAGAACAAAGCAGACGATTGGCTTTTTGTTCTAACAGCTAAACCTTAACTTAATGCATTACGCCACAGAGTCAGGGATGCCAGCTCTCGGCTTTCATGTTTTGTCCCTCAGATTGTCTCAGTTCAGAGAGAGGTCAACCTTATATTTCCTTTTTGAAGTTGGAACAGAACGACCTGATCCAGGCTTCGACACATAGGACACGGTGCCCTGTTGCTCCCATCCAGGGCCGGCCCCAGCTCTTCTGGGGCCCTTGGAGAGAGAACTACAAAGTAGCGTTCAAAAAGGCATACACTTTACAAATAAGTTGAAAATGATTGTGCTGTACATATTAATGTTAAAAAAGCAATACATTATAGTTATTGCGTTAAAAGAAACTGGGATTGGCAGTCAAAGCAGGCTCTTTTAGATCTAATTCTTGAATCCTTGACTATTTGGGATCACCCAGAGCTTCTACCATGTTGACATCTTCTCACAGGTGGCCAGTTAGTTGGATCAATTAACTGAATATTACTGTTAAGAACTGATTGGTATTCAATAGCAATGGTTTATGTAGGCTTTCAGCTGAAGTGATTATGTTTTCCACTGTAATGATTATTTGGCTCAGGAATAAAAGGACGTAGAAGACAATGTTGATTTAGCCCAACATGACATAGTGTCAGGGTGGATGTCTTCCATCACCTGCAGTGTATTCAGCAGAGGGTCCATGTTGAGTCCCTTAGTTGGCTCCTCTCAATATCTGAGCCATCCATATATTATTTATTTTAAGTTTCTTAGATCATTTCTGCACTTTCCAGATGTTTGGATGTTTTGTTAAATAGGATTTCATCCAATCAGGAACAAGCAGGCTATTTTGCCAGAACCTTACTCACAACCAATGATTGGAACAACATGATAGTAAAGCAAAGCTCCATTGATGTTCTTTATTCATTAAATGGCCACTTTTCGGCAATTTTCGCAACCCACTCTCTCCCACTCAGTGACGCACTGTTTGAAAACCGCTGCAATAGCGGACTATACCTTTTTAGATATAAACATCAAACCGCTTTTCCCACTTTCTGTGTTCCCCAGCGTGTCCTGGGGGGTCCTGGGGGAGGTCTTGGGCTCAGTTAGAATGTTGTTCTCGCTTAATGACTGAAACATCGACATAGGTAGACCTCCCATCCCAGTCAAAGGTGACACATGGGATCGTTTAGAGCTATGTGAACACGAGCTATACGTACGTTGCACACATTATTAATATAAATGTAATTTGTATTGCTGTTCATACTTGCTTGTGGGGGAGGAATAGGTGTTGTCGCGTCCGTGTGAATTGTGGGCCCTTTGACACAGTAGTGACTAAGGGCTGAGTAAATAAAATGCAACTCTAGAGTCTCTAAGTAAAAAATAAACCCATTTTGTTTGTAGGTAGTTAGCTAGCATGTACATTGCCTGGCTGTAATGGACTTAAAGAGAAGAGATTATTCCACCAGACTGAATCGACAGGACTCACTCAAAATAATAGCTCATGTAATAGCAAGTCTCCCCCCCCACATTACTGACACATGCTAACTATCCACTGTTTTGTTTCAGGGGTCACTTAACTTACTGCAGGGGTCACTGAGAGACTTGAAAGCTGCAATAGGTTTGTAAGGCCTAGCTTTTAAATTGCAGGAATGATTATCGTTGTCCCGTACCTGAAGTGCGTACTGAAATGTAGAAAAAGAGCTTTTAAGTGTGCTGCACAGGTGCTTGGAATGTTCCGGAAAACGACGGAGATGTTACAGAGGAGGGTGGAGTTCCACCCCTGACCGTAGCAGCTGAAAGCGGTCCAGTATGTGAGTGCAGAGGCAGGGTTTCTGCTGACACCGAAATCGAGTACCGTTAACGACCGTGACGCACGTCAGCTGTCGTCGCCGAGTCCTGTTGCTAAGCGCCGTTGTGGGGGGCAACCAGGGTGGTTTCCTGGAGATGTCCTGGCTTCTGTTGTGAAATGTATTTAGATGGCTGGCTGGCTGGCATTGCAATTTTATGAGTGCAACAGTAAATATTTACTGTTGTTTCTGGTGGGGAAAATCCCCAGTTTACGCTTTTTAATTGAAGTGCCTTTATTACTGATTGGAGCAGTGGCTGACACACACACACACACACACACACACACACACACACACACACACACACACACACACAGAGGCTACCTCTAGTTGAAAGCTTTTCTGCCCAAAAATACATTCAAACATGCACCCACCTAGTTATCGTCACTGTGCCCTGTGTCATCACATTAACAAGTTATAGTCTGTCGCCTCTCAAAGTGCTATTATAGGGTTTCAATGCAGTTTTGAAGAGCTACTATCGTGGGTTATATGACGCACACACGCTATATCTACACACAGGCACATTACAACTGTGTGTGTGTGTGCTCACACAGATGTTTGTTTCTCTCTCACATTGGATGTGTGTGTGCACAGTTGGCTCATTGCAGCAAACTGCAGCATTTCACGCTCACATTTTAATCCCAGACCTGTGGTTGATCTCCATGGAAATAGCACACTATCCCCCGATGGCAATACGCATGGCTGCATATAACTGGGGGGGTAGGGGGCATGCTACCTGAGCGTGTGTTTTGTGTCAGGTTAGGACCCGTGTCTCAGAAGTGCTCTTCAGATGAAAACGCTTTCATTTTGTGTTTTTACTCACCCGTGTCAGTGGAGTGTCCCGGCCTCTCCCTACGCAGGCTGTCATAGGTGAAGTTCAAACTGTTTTTGTGTGGGAATTCGCTCTCTCCTTTCTTTTTTCCATCGTTGTTCGTTCGAACTATCGTAGAAGCCAGGCCTGACGTGACATATCGGGTGATCTGGAACGAACACACACACAATCCCCATCGAGCCCCCAATCTCCCAAATCAGCTGAGGCGGGGGATTTAAAGAGTCGTTCCATTCTCCTGGTTACTTCTCACTCTCTTCACAGTGTCTGTCTGTCTGAGTACACTATTGGCCTACACGTTTCATGGCTATTCTTTTTCTCTCTCCTCCACTCTCCATCTCAGCTCTGGGCGACCTGCATGTTCTGTCCATGCAGTTGTCTGAGCCATATCTCTCTTCTGGGGGGGGGGGACAATCTCCTACACCACCCTCATCTTCTTGCTGTTCTAATAAGCCCTTCTCTTATTTGGATTCCTTATGGAGGTCCAGTAAATGTGTTTAGCCTGACTGTGTGAATGTGACAGAGGTTGATGTATTGGCTACGATGTTGCCTGGCGTTTGTGCTCACATTTAACACACCATACTTGTTTGTTTTGTTAAAACAAATTACACCTGCCACATACTGTATATAGTAGCATGTACATGTAAAATAATGTTTGTTCTGTTATGGAAGCATCCTCGTCCATATTGCTGCTTCTCATATTCCCTCCAACAAAGATAAATAAAATATTTAAAACGCATCTTAAATTTTATTTTATTTTTTTTGGTTATTTTATTCCCTTCCTTGCTTGGATTATGAGATAAACATACCCGCTGAGGTTTATTTGGACATTTTAAAGAAACAAATCAAACCTAGATTCTGGGTATCTTGCATCGTACACAAATATTCTCTATATAGTTTGTTAGATGGCACGCTTATTGCTATTGTTATTACTGGTTAGATTAGATTTTAGACCAGTGTTTATGATTATATACGGCCCGGTGGAATAGACAAGAGGAGGGGGGAATTGGGGGGGTGCAGATTTGCAGCACAAGAGAACTACTGTTAGTTACTGTTACCGTGGTTACAAGTCACACAACCTTTCCCCTTGATGGGAAGTGTCACGGGTCATAATGTACTGTAAATGTATTGTGTGTGTGTGTGTGTGTGTGTGTTCTGTTTGCCCGCTGGTGCCAGAGTCATGTGACAGGGGAGCGTTCAATGTCGCTCTGAGAGCAGTGTAGAACACACTCTGTGTGTGTGTGTGTCAGAGAGATTGAGCACACTTGTTTGTGTGTGTGTGGGATCTAATTTACTTGATATGTGAGGTATCATTTTAGGGCAGCGACTGTTCTCCTATGTGCACGCATGCATACAAGCACGCACGCACGCACGCACGCACGCACACACACACATCCCTCTGTTTGACCTTTACGTGTTAATATGAGCAAGAACAGAGAGGGAGACTTTGAGTGACAGAAGTGGTCATTGCTGTTGCTGACTGGCCTGTGTGTGTTCATGCATCACGACTATTAGCTGGCTAGTGTGTTACATTGCCAGCCTCTGGCTGCAGTTAGCTGGCGTTAGCTTAGCTAGGCTTAGGCTACATCTTAGCTAGTAGGCTATATCTTTGCTAGTAGGCTATATCTTTGCTAGTAGGCTGTATCTTAGCTAGTAGGCTATATCTTAGCTAGGCTTAGGCTACAACTTAGCTAGTATGCTATATCTTAGCTAGGCTTAGGCTACATCTTAGCTAGTAGGCTATAGCTTAACTAGGCTTAGGCTACAACTTAGCTAGTAGGCTATATCTTAGCTAGGCTTAGGCTACAACTTAGCTAGTAGGCTATATCTTAGCTAGGCTAGTAGGCTAACTACATCTTAGCTAGTAGGCTATAGCTTAACTAGGCTTAGGCTACAACTTAACTAGTAGGCTATAGCTTAACTGGGCTTAGGCTACAACTTAGCTAGTAGGCTATATCTTAACTAGGCTTAGGCTACAGCTTAGCTAGTAAGCTATATCTTAGCTAGTAGGCTATATCTTAACTAGGCTTAGGCTACAACTTAGCTAGTAGGCTACATATTAACTAGACTTAGAATACATCTTAGCTAGTAGGCTACATGTTAGCTAGTAGGCTACAACTTAGCTAGGCTTAGGCTACATCTTAGCTAGGCTTAGGCTACATCTTAGCTAGTAGCCTACCAAGAAACACATGCCAGTCTGATAAGTAAAGTACGTAAGGACCGCAGGCACCAATGCATCATCATGTATTTGTGTTGTGGGATCTCTTGGTTATGAGCACCATCTACACTACAATGTCATGCCAGGGTTTCAAACCTACGGTGCATTCCTTTCACAAGGCCTTCAGTCTCCAACCGTGTGTTTTAGAATAGAGATATGGTGGCCTGTATCTAACTGACAATAACGTGACCACCATACTGTGTAATAGACGTGCCTTCGTTATCATTATATTATCTCCTTTCCTCATGCCATATCTCTGCATGCGCAGACCTTTATGCAAACTTGAATTAAATGGTAAATGGACTGCATTTATATAGCACTTTTCTAACCTTTCAGCGCTTTACAGTATTCTGCCTGACATTCTTCTGCCTGACATTCACCATTTCACACACATTCATACACCAATGGTGATTGCTGCCATGCAAGGTGCACCCAACTACCGGGAGCAGTTAGGCATCTTGCTCAAGGATGCTTACAGGTAGGTCAATACCGGGGTTCGAGCCCACGACCTTTCAGGTGGGAGCCCAACACCCAGACCACCAGACCATCCTGCTCCATTAAACAATTCAAGAATGGCACACGTCCGCATCTAACCCTGCATTCACACCGCCGACGTATTTAAGTCGCTGACAAGATGTTGCCAAGCCCTCTCTAGTGTCCATACCGCCAGCTTGGAGTGGGCGTGTCTTTCGCCAACAACAACCAGAACTGGCGTGAGGTCTACAGTAAAATGAGTCAAATCAAACTCTAGTTTTAACAGCGAGGGATATTAAGCTAGCTGTCAAAAAAAGATGCAGAGAACATCTGTCCTGCCATTGGTAGTTGCCGAACTCCCAGGAAAATAGGACAAAGTTGAAAAGTTCTCAACTCTGATCTGTGAGTTCTATAGTGACAGGACCAGTACAAAAAAGATCAAACTTATTAAAAAATGTAATAAGTTGTTGATTCAGAAAGAAATTGAGGACCACCTTTGTTAAATGTCCTTCCTAAATCCCTTGGCTTCATTAAGCTTCTGAAGTAAACACAGTTTTATCTTTCACTTATCTACTTGCTCTAGAGTGCTGCTGGCATTAAGGAAACAAGGTGCTGTTCCGATGATTTGCACTCATCTCGTTGGTTTCCATGGAGATGGACCACATTTTGTCATCCGCCCCCACCCCACCACCAAAAAAATGAATTGCCCGAAAAAATTTGGTTTGTCGCGTACGTACACACACACGCGCACAAACACACCATGATAATCGGTGATACAGCTCTGCTTCCCGGACACCATCAAGCTCAATGAGGACAAAGTTGGAAGAGCACAGGTTAAGGAAATAGCATCCAGAGGTACATTTTAGTTTGGAATTTTCTTCTCCTGGCTGGTGTGCACTGTGGATGTGTGGGGGGAACATTGAGGTAACACATTGCGTCATGCTTACATTATTACGTAATGTAGACACTTAGCTTTCCGTAAAACCGCAGTAGTCAGCAAGAATTACAAGAATTACAAGTTGTTTCATTGGCCTTTTAAAAGCGCCTTAGTCATGAAGGAACTGGTCTGTGACATCAGCGCCGGCCGTTCGCATGTTAAAGCTGCCGTGCCATGCTTCGTATTGTGGCGCCACCTTTGGTGAGCACGCGGTACTGCACTTGGAGGCCAAACAGCGGTGTGGTCGGCACGCATCAGATTATGAAAACAATCAGAAGTGCAAATAGTGTCATGAATGTATACTAGCAGTTACTAGTGGTGGAACTGACGTAAACATTTTTAGATTTTAGCTTCAACTGAAAATGTGACTAAAATATATTGAAGAGGAGTCAAACAAGTGGAAGTTTAAAGGCCTTGTTAACCATGCCTCCTGTTGCTAATCTCTTCCAGTGTGTACACAACACACACACACTGTGGAGCGGAGCAGGCTCAATGACAAATGTCTGACAGTCACACACACGCCAGCATGAACTCCGCTATCAACATACCGTACTGGTTTTTGAAAAATGAACCGCACAGCTGAATGTAGCATAAAGGCACAATCATGCTTCTTTTTACTTTGAGACACACACACCTACACGCACATGCGCGCACACACACACACACACACACTGGTTGGGTATGTAGGCGAAACACATGTCGCTTGCTCAGGCAGTGACATCACCTGTTGCCTTGCGGCTCAAAGTCCACTTCCTCAAACGCTGATCGCAGGGCAGCGGTAGCCTCTGGGAGACACACACACACACACACACATTCTACTGTACGCAAGGAAGGAATATCTTGTGGGAGAAGGGCGCAGGAACGAGGGATTATCTCCGCGGTTAAGGATGGTTCTTCACTGACAGCAGCGCAGATCCTGTGGGCCTCGTGTTTCAGCTGGAGCCTCTCCACTCCTCTTTCCCTCCCCCCCCCCCCCCCTCCCCCATTCTTCTCTTATTCTCCTTGCCCTCTCTCCATCTGCTCTTTTGAGGCTTCACAGTTAGCTGGCGCTTTCTATCCCGCAGATCTTTCTGCTTAGCTTTTTATATCTAGCTTGTTATTGCTCTCTCTCTCTCTCTCTCTCTCTCTCTCTCTCTCTCTCTCATATATATCACCTCCATGAGCTCAGCATCCTACAGGCAGTTCCTCCAGGAACTGGAGGAGAAGAGAGGTTGGTACCCCCGTCAATCATGTGTAGTCATTACATCAGCACCTAATTGTCTTGACGCTTTTACGTGTTGTGTGGCCGTTGTAGACATAATAGTGCTCTTACGCTTTGTGTTTAAGCTCGATCTTGTACATCTAAAGTACTATATGTGATGATTCAAGTGTGGTGATTCAAGGAATCATGGATAGCAAGTATGGTCGACACTCCGATACTCTCTCAACCGATGTTTGGAAAAACCAGTTGTGTTGATATGAAAATAGTATTCCTGACGTGCCATAGACCGAACCCTTACAGTGCCAGCCAGCAGTGTTAAATGTGAGATTATCATTCTTTTGCTGAAATGTGTGTTGGTCTGATGGTCTTAAATGCTGTCAGTGTAGCTTTCTCTGACTGTTTAACTTGCCAGGCATGTTGTCCTGTACAGTACGTTACTACAGGGCAAAGCTTTGATGTTGGGCTGACCTCGTATCAAAGCTTCAATGTACGTGTGTGTGTTTACCTACACAACTTTGTGTGTCTAGATCACACATGGGTCATCAGAGAGGGGAGGGTCTCCCTTGCATTCAATTAGCCTGAGTTACACCCGACGAGGTTTATTGTTAATAAACCTGTAGCTATTAGCACAGGATGCTAACGTTTTGTACGTGTCAGACCATGGCGTCTAGACAACGTGTTTGCGAGCGACGGCTGAACAGATGCTGTTTTGTGCATGTGAGAGCTTCTTGGCATGTGTTGCCAGGCTGGCAGGCCTCACCTCTGCAGCTGTTGGCACGAGTTAGCCTAGCGTAGCATAGCAACAGTTAGCCTAGCGTAGCATAGCAGAGCCAGCCTTTCCTTACGTATAGTCTGGGACACAGTGATGGCTAACTGCATCAAGATCCTCTTACTTGACAAGAGAGTTATTGTGATTGACGTGCACGGATGACCATATACGTAACTCAATATCAAAGACGGTCGTTAAACTTATACAGAGGAATTAGTTGAGAAACATGCCAACTGTTTTCAGGTGTTGAAATTAGTAAATTAAACACGTCACAGTATTGCATCAGAACTACAGATACGGACTTCTTGAGTGACAATGCTAACAGCCAATGAATATCGACTTCCTCACTTCTGTAAAGTCAGTCGTTCCTACAAGGGTATATGTATCAGATGTTCAGCAGCGGTCATTATGTGACATAGGGCCAATGGACGGAAGAGGCTGAGACTAAGCGTAGCATAGCCGGGGCCGTCCAGGTCTTAAGCTTTACGCAAGCCTCATGCAGGAAGGAACATTTGGATAAATAACGTACATTGGTATTTTTTTCATTTGTATGTTTATTTCACTTTTCTAAAATATTTGGTACTATTTGATGGATTATTTTTCCACAATGATAATTGAATTATGAAGATTAAATAATAATTTAAGCTGGCAGGCAAACCAAGGTTAGGCTAAAAAAATTTTTAAAATCCTGTCCTCTTTGAGTGAACTTCAGTGAATCATTGCCCAAATAAATACACTGGTTACTGGTTGACCACTGGTTACCCTCTTGAAGTCACTGTTTGTATACAACCTTATCATTGAATTACTCCTTTGTTTGTGCACTTGAGGATACACTATAGTATTATGTAAATGCCACCTTTCTTTACCTTGGAAGGTAGGACATTAACTCATGACTAAGCTTGTCGACAGGCCGATTGAAGAATATCTCTTTCTCAGGGGTCAGTTACTCTAAAACAATATAATAAACCATTTTTAAGGAGGAGTTCCCCTCTTATAGCGGTGACTCCTCCTCCACTGTGACCAGAGAGGCCTTTCTCCGTAGTGGGCCCCAATGTCAAGGCTGTTCAGCCATTGGAGCCACTCGTCTCTTTTGTATGTAGTTGCTGCTCAACACCTGTTGTCACTTGGCGATATAATGTCCTGCTGTCAGCCCACCGAAACAGGTGCTTGGTGGGGGGGTTTACAGTAGTCGGAGTATTGTCCTGGATGGGTTATCTATCCAGTGTAACCCTTTTTAATTAAAGTGGAGCCTAAACTGCTTAGTGCCATCTCAACGGTAACTTGGAATACTTCCTCTTGGGTACATACTCTCTTATTTGGACATTGATAGCGTTAGCTTGCGTTGTAAATATTTTTGTTGATTCGTATAATTAGAATCTCTTTATTCTGGGCAACGTGAAAATAATTAAATTCAGGGAAATTGATGCAAATACTGTATGAAAATTTTAAACAAATGTTATAGCCTAATGGGGTTGTTTTCCTTGTCGTGATGGCTAAACAGAGCTTATAGTTCACCTACATTTACCTTGATATCCTTTTGTAACCTAACCTGACATGGTTTGTAACACGCAACCATCTGGGAAGCCGTCCATTGAAATTCTTAAAACATATATATATAGGGCAGGCACTCAAAAGAAAAATCTCATTCACTCACTGTCTATCGTCACTGTCATAAGAAAAAGATTTAGAAAAAATCTATTGATTGATTAATTGACTGAACCATGCGTCTATCACAGGCTGCCAGTGTCGTACTGGCAGCAATATGGGCTTGGACATGCCGGGCAACGATGCATTGACTCTCGAGTGAATGTGATCCCACCTGTCTCGCAAGTTAATGTGTTTCCTGACTTTGCAGTGAAGTAGTATTGAGACGAATCACCCCTTCCTCAAAAAATAAGTAGCAACTCATCATTTGCAAATTTCAAGATGGCTGCTGTACACAGCCAAAGGCCAATGCTAATACGTTCTGATGCACACAGTGGATGTCCTGGAGTACAACAGTGGATCTTTGCTTTGTCTAAAGCCCCAGACACACTGGAAGAGACTAGTGATGTAGTAAATCCCCAGACACACTGGAAGAGACTAGTGATGTAGTAAAGCCCCAGACACACTGGAAGAGACTAGTAGTGATGTAGAGACCATTGAACATCAATGAAAGTCAGTGACAGCTGAAATAACAGTCGGCAATGTCAAGTGGGCGGGTTCCGTTCAGATAAACTAATCTCAATTTGAGGCGACTACCAATGGGTGCTATGGATATCAGTGATTGACAGATGAAGGAAACATTTCAGGTGGGAAATAAGTTTACAAGACAGGCAACCAGAGCTTGGGAACAGTCCTCACGCAACGACTTTTCAGCTACAAAGCGCTGGGCGACTAGCGAATCACGTTATACTGTGTCTGGGGCTTCAGACGGTGTTGGCCAGCGCTCACCTATCACAGCTGACAGGCAGGCAGATAAATAGTGTGTTGCTGAGAAGGAGCTGTAGCCAGTGGATGTGTTTTATTTACGTGTGTGTGTGTGTGTGTGTGTGTCACCATCATTTGTTTAAGGTGGAGCAGTGTTTATTCATGTCTATCTGATCTTTATCCTCATCTTTCCCTTTAAAAAAATAAAGGTCTTGTGATTCTGTCGGAAACTTGTAAACATTTTTTTTTTTTTAAGGTTTGGAAAGTGTCATCCCCCAGGTTTATTTCTGGAGTTTATGAATGGGGAAGATGGGTGTGTGTGTGTGTGTGTGACTCATTGTGGAGGTGTGTGTGTGTTCATAGTTAGTCATCCTGTCAATTCAGCTTGCTGTCTTCCTCTGCACCTTTGTCCACAGTGACAACACCCTGGCCTGACTGTGTCGTTCTTTAAAACCACTAAGAAAATACTGTGTCGCTGCCTTGCGCAAGCTACCGAGCTACGCTGGGAGTTTAACCGCTAACCCTCATCAGACTACACGTGTTCCCTCATTTGCCCCTGGCTAGGTTTTTTTTTTTTTCCCCCCCGTCAATCTTGTAAGTGCTGCATGACTGTAAATCACAATTGGCTTCTCTACTGTGCTGATAACTACAGATAGTTTAGCCACAGAGGTTTGTTTAAACCAAAGGGTCGCGGGTCCCAGGTACACAGAATTTTAGCACTTAGCACTTTTGGGGGCACTTGATTTTGTGCCTGGCACAGCCCAGTAGTAGCAGGGGCATACAGGAGCTACATAATAGCTGTATATCACAGGTCATGAGAGTGTATTAGCTTTTCATCGACCTATGGTTTGGAACTGTAGGGAATTAAAAATAAACAAGTGTACACTGTAAAATTGTCAGGAAACATACGATTTATTGTAAATACAGTATTATTGTAAACCTAACATTTAGTATAAGCACTAACATGAATTTAATTTATAAATAATTAATTCTTCAAATGTAAGTACTTATTAAATTCAGAAGTTGTGTGTGTGTGTATGTGCACGTGTGTTACTAGGGTGGGAACTAGGCTTATTATCAGGCTAATTCCACAAGCTGTTTGAACGGTGTTGTAAAGCAGGTCCGTATGGAAGTTGGGAGGAATAGCCAATTATCTGATGATCCAGTCAACCTCTGGGGGGTGTGGCTATTTGGTGAGCTCAGTGTGTGGACAGTAAATTTATGTCTCCTTGCCTTAACTTATGTTGTCAGCTCTCTCTCTCTCTCTCTCTCTCTCTCTCTCTCTCTCTCTCTCGTCCACGTAAATGGAAGTAAATAGCAACTCACATCTCTGGAAAATTTGTAATAATTTTCCTTGGAGATTTGGTTGGTTGGTTGGTTGCCTCCCAGTCAGTTACTTGATAAAGAGGACAAATATTACGGCTTTAGTGGATCCCATTGCAATAACGGCATTTAACCGACCAAGCACCCTAACTGAACTATCATGTTTACAAATACAATAATAATAGTAATTATAATAATAATATTTTTGATTGTGAGAGTTAACATTTTCTAGTCAGGTGTTTTGATGATACAGTCCCCTGAGTGCTTAGAGTTTTGAAGGGTTTATGTCATGTCATTAATAAACATGAGCTTTTTTCAAAACATGAGTTTTGAGTTGCAACATCAAAGTCTACTATTAAAAGATTAATGGTATAATTGTGCATGAGTTTTGGCTTGACCACGCCGACCACAACGCTTCACATGGAGACTACATCTGCCATTAATTTTCCCGCCTAATCTTTTGACAGTTTTCCTTCTAGTGTTTTTAACATCAGAGTTCATCTTGCCAGACCTGTCACTATCTGTCGCTGGATCTGAGGCCTTCCTGCCTTTAAACTCATGTGTGCTCTACATGTGACTGCTTTGAGTACACAATTACACTAGATTTGAACATCAAACTGTTTGACAGGGCCGTTCATTCAGCACGTACTGTAGGAAAAACGACATACAACAGGGTAACACGCTTAAGCTCCCCTAAGGCAGCTTGCTCTGAATAAGGCTCCTCAACCTTCTGACTTGGGCAGAATTTAGAACTTAACTGTACTCTCTCTCTCTCTCTCTCTCTCTCTCGCTCTCTCTCGCTCTCTCTCGTGTGCACTCATTCATTCATGCATGCACGCGCACACACAGAGCATCCTTGAAGTTTTCTCAGGGACCCGGTGCCTTGCCGAAGGGCACACAGAGAGGCCAGACGTAGATTGTTGACGCCTGCGGTCAACCTCTGTGTTCCCTGCAGCAGCCGTCAGACGTGCCGGCGTGATAAGGCCGGTCTGGGGCATATCAGCAGGGTGCCAGCCGGCCAGGCTGGGTGGGGCTGCCCCAATAATAACAACAACAACAGTCTCCGCTGCAGGGCCTGCAGCGCCCCCTGTGGGTTGGTTGGGCATAGCACTGAACTTGGAATGTCGTGGAATCGACATTTAACCGGAAGGGAAAAGCAGACAACTAGGGAAGAGGAAGGTCCCTTCAAACGCTTCAGGGAACCTCTGGTCCTTCCAGCCACTGCTCTTGGTGGAGCTCCCATACAGAGGCATCTGGATCTATTCTCACTGGAGATGGTAGAAGCCAGAATCAGTCCTCAAATCAATGTGCATCAAAAATAAATACAAATGTCTGCTTACTGTCTTAGTTATGAATATCTTCTAATACATCAAATGTTTGGCACTGCCTCTGTACATTCCTGGACTATCTCAAAGCTCTAAAGGTTACCCACATATTTTTACCAAATATTTCCCCCCAAGCATTTGCTTTCACGTCATATGCTAGTCAAATTAAAGTGTGCATTTTATTCCATATTAAGTGTTGAGCAGAAAAATGTTAGCGGTCCAGAAGGGGTCCAAACTTGCTCTGACGTTAAGGACATATAAAATACGCTTTGTATGTTTTTGGAAAAGGTTCTTCACCGTGACACACAGGATGCAGCTGTGTTTAATATGGTTTGGCCAGACTGAATGCAACCATGGAGTGGTCCAGGCAGGCGTTTGGGCCGCCTCACTGTGGCTCGATTCACAGATCTGGTCTGTCCCATTGACCAGAACACTTGGCTTCACCATTATGAATACTTGAAGTGGATGATGCAAACTACTGTACTGCGTGCATACATCGTCTTTGGCTGATTTCTTTTATCGAATCTGACGTTTTTCCAGTTTTAAAACAGATTGATGCCAGGTTTCTTCTTTTGCAAAAGAGCTTTACTACATGTAGGGTAGTTTGCGGTCTTTTCTTTTCTCCCCCAAAGCCTTTTGTTTGCTATTTTGTATTAATATATTTTTTAAATGCCTGTAAGAAAACCTCTTAGATATATTAACATATGATATATACTAACAAAACACATTGTTAGCAAAATGTGTTGCTAGTAAAACCATTGTTTTCCTATGGTACGGTGCGACTGGGTTAAAGGCGCCGTGCTTCGTGTTTTTTTTTTGGGTGTGAGTTTTTTGGGTGTACATTTTTTTGATGGGCATACAAGTAAATATATCCTCAACTTTTCAGCGCAAGGCGCGGAGTCGCGCTTTTCGTCAATGTGACAGTCGGCCCAGGGAGCCGTTCTCTTTGGCGTAGGCAGAGCTTCTCTGTGATCGGGCCTTTTATTAAACGCGCTTCTGAAGCGGCTGCGCCTTTAGCGCACGTCTCTGTGTGATCGGGGCCTTACTGTTCATAGTTAACATACATTTCACACTGACAGCTGTTTCTAGGGTAACATACCACTTACCATGTGACTTATGTCTTACAACAGTCCATGCTTATTGCAAACAAAATGGCCGACAATCTCAAGTCCTTTGTCGGACGCCCAATGTAATGTTTGTTTTGTCTTGCCTTTTGCTGTCGATATAGTTCCCTGCTTCCTGTTTACGTCTCTTCTCCCCAGGCCCCCCACTGGGGACCTTTGATCTTCCCCACCCTCCCCCCTCCATGGCAACGTCACAGAGCATCATGGGAACCGTAGTGTCATTACAGTGTGGGACCCAGATGACTTAACTTTCTAGCTCCGTATCTCAAACGCCAGGAAAGGGGAAGGCATGGTGTTTAGCTGGACTGTTCCTGATTTACATTCAGAGCTATTGAAGTACAAAGCCCACAGAAGGGTGGGAACCGGGACTCCAGGGGTTCTTCTGTCAGGTTGTCTTTGGTTGTTAATGGTGTGAACCGTCCACACCGAGGGCATAGCGCTGGTCTGTGTAAAGCTCCAGATAGCACACATGTCTACTGTACATTATGTGCGCAATGATTTGTACACGCGTGCACAGATTAATCTCACTGTCACCGTGTTTACTCGTTTCCCCTTTGTCTTTCTGTGGACGGTATGTCTTGCTCTCTCTCTCTCTCTCTCTCTCTCTCTCTCTCTCTCTCTCTCTCTCTCTCTCTCTCTCTCTCTCTCTCTCT
>JAODOY010081514.1:0-15183 GCA_025399855.1 Forbesichthys papilliferus | reverse complement strand
TAGTGCTAACTAAACGGTTGCAAACGCCAACGCGCGATAGTGCTAACTAAACGGTTGCAAACGCCAACGTGCGATAGCTCGTGTTACACTTACAGACGCATGCAAATGCGCTAGCTTGTTTAACAAAAATTAAATTTCCTTTATTATATAGAGATTAGAAAACAATGATGCAAAGAATATTAATAAACTGTTACGGGGGTTAGTTTATCTACCGTCGTTTGTATGGAACTACACATGTACAGTAATACCAACACACAGGCTAAACCAATCCATATAGAAGTGGGTGTGTCAGGTGATCTCACCTTCTTGTGCTCCTCCAGCCGGCCTTTGAGGCCTTGTGCGTCCGTCTCACCTTCCCCCAGGGAACGGAGCTCGTGTTCACTCTGGTCCAGCCAGGCCCCCAGACTGCCGTGCTCCTGCAGGAACTTGGCCAGCTCGTCCCGCAGAGCCTCCGACTTCCTCAGGCGGTCCTGGGGAACGTCGCGGGAGTTAGCGAAGGGAAACACAACATTTCATTTCACTAACCCCGTCCTTTCTTTAATCAATACAATGTCACAGGACAGAGGACACAGGGAACACAAGAGAGGGAACACAAGAGACAGAGGGATACAAGATGGCTGCTGTAGCCCGGGAGCTGAGCACCTGGCAGCTTTGCAGTCGGTCTTGGTGCCGGGCCTGGAGCTTCTCCATAGCGGCCCGCAGACGCCTCTTCTCCTCCGGGGGCACGGCGGAGTCGGGCTGCTCCAGCAGGGAGCGGGTGGCCCGGCTCACCTCCAGCAGCTTGGCCTGCTGGGCCTGGAGCTGCTGCAGCTCCGCCTGGGTCAAAGGTCAGAGGGCGAAAAACAAGTTCACTGAAAGAAGACAAACCAGTTAGAGTGATTAAGGAAATCAGCCTCAATCCGCCTCCGGGGAAGGTCCATCTTGTTTTTTACATTAGGGGATTCCACCCCTGCTTTTAACAAAACAACACAACCACCATTTAGAAGTAACCACAACGCATGAGTTGTATATGATCATGGTGGGGCCTGGGTGGAGGAAACAGACCTGCAGCATGTCCGTGTGTGACTGCACAGCACCGTCTGGTTGCGTGGAGGACCGCAGTGCGTCTGTGGTATCCATGTTTCCGTCCCTGCTAGGAGGACCGAGGCCGGAGAGTTCCTCCAGTAGGGAGTCGATCTGCCCCCTGGTGTCCTGGAGGTCCTCCTCTGCTTTGGCCTGCAGAGTAGGGAAGGGAGTAGGAGAGGGGAATGATAAGATCAATATATTAACACACTTCATTACCTAAGAGGATGTTGTTCATTTGATTGAACAAAAGGAAAAGTGTTTCAACATATACAACCTTAATAGCTAAAACAGCTTTACAACAATCAAAGCAACAAAAGAACAAAACGACACATATCCAAGCAACAAATGCATAAACGTTAAACGCTGAAACACCCATACACTAATCACAGCAACGAATGTATAACCCTTAAAAGTTCAGCTGAAAAAGCACTGCAACACCAACACTAATCAAAAAACCAAAAGTTATAAGCCTTAAATGTTAACACTGAAACACCAACACTAATCCAAGCAATGTATGAAAAGAACCAACGTTGAAGCCCAAACATCTCTGCACTAATCACAGCAACACCGGAGGCCTGTGTGGAGGCTCGTACCCTCTGCGTGTTCTGCTGCAGGACGGTGCTGACGGCCGCGCTCATCTCCGTCACCGCAGCGTCAGAGGACTCCGCCAGCGCGGCATACTGCTCCCTCATCCTGCACAGCGCCCCCTGCAGTCCCTGACGCTCCTCCGCGCTTAGGCGGTCGCCCCGCTCCGCCAGGAAGTCCTCCGCGGTGCGGATGGCCTCGGCCACGCCCTCCCTCTTGGCCTGGATGTCCCTGTGCACCTCCTGGGGGGGAGGGGTAGAGAGGGAAGAGCAATGGTGATAGGTTGTACAATATGCCAGAGCCACGTAGAAGAGATAGTCGTGTCAAAGGAAGTTTGACATTTTTCAACAGACGCAAAACAGTTCCCGGAAGTGCTTCCAGGAAGTCCAGGAAGTGCTTGGTGGGCAATTTGAATCTAAATATACAGATACATGACCGTAATTAGTAATTCATGGGTAATTACTAGTAAATAAATAAACATTTCCAATATAATTTATTGGGTAATTCTAGTATTTGCTTCCGCAAACAGTTTTGAGGCTCCAGGAGCCCTGCGAAAGGCGAGGAGATATTTGGCGACGTTAGCTTACACTTATCGTCCAATAGCTGCCTATACCTTTAGCTCCTCCTGCCTCTGCTGCAGGACGCTCACGTCTCCCACATCCACGCCGGTCTTCCGGCTGGCCAGCCCGCTGGCGACGCCTGCCAGCCACGCAGTGAGGCCTTCCAGCTTCTGCGAGCACTCCGTCTTCTGCTGCTGCACCACCTGGGGGCGGCAGAGAGGCACGGGCGCAGGCAGACGGAGGGGGGTGGGCGAGAGGAAGAGAGAGAAGGCGAGCACAAGGGCACAGTGTGAGCAGATGTTTTCACTCCCCGTCTAACAGCGAGCTGAGGCGTTAAGCCATCAACACACATTAGCACACACAGCACCCAACCCCCCCCCCCCACTCATCGGGCGCGTGTTCAGCTGCACACTTGACCAAGCTTTGAGCAGACTGTGTCCAGAGTTTCACACAGACACACACAGGCAGACACACACAGGCAGACGCGTGGCGAGTCACGTCACGGACACGCAACGTGAAATAGGTTTTTGACGCCGCCCCCCCCCCCCTCCAATCTCTCAGGCTCGTCGCTATTCGGGGCGCGTGGTGGAGGAAGGGGGGGGGTGTCGCGGGGAAAGGTGCTCCCACCGTGGTGCGAGCGAGCGAGCTTCCTCTACGGCCATCTGGAAGAGCAAGGCAGACATTGTTAATAAGACACATGCTGGCAACACAGGCCCCCGTGTGGTTGCCATGGGTGTGGTTGCCATGGGGCGCTCTGGTAGCATAACAAGCTAGGTGAGTTCAGTGTTATAGTGATGGCACACTTTAAAAGCTACACTCCTCCATTGTGTTACAACTAAACGTGGAAGGAAATACCGATACACCTGACGCAATAATACGCTGCGCGATACTGCATAGATTCTCCAACACACGAAATGCAATGTATTTGTAAAAGGGATTATGTACTAAATACATTCAAACATCAAAAGAGAGGAAAGACGCTTGTTACCAGATTTAGTTAGGGTTAGGTTAAGTGTTTGTTATTTGTAGCAGCACCACACATTAGAATTGCTATGACAATTTTCCACAACTTAGAAATGGCAACATATGCTTGCAGTATCGCAATATATCACAATATATCAAATCACGTCCGCATCAAAGCCCTAGTTATAAAAATAAAAACGGGGAGGAGTAGAGAGGAATTAAAACCACAGTATGTGGCATGTGCGCCGTAATTTTAACAACAATAAAAAAACAATTGTAATGCTAGTTTTCACCACAAGGGGCATTCCAGACACGAACAGAAGAGTGTACCATCAGATGCTGGTCAGTTTGTTTACTGCATGGGTTGGCTAGGAAGCTGGTGTTCTTATCAGTGTATCAAAGCACAGGAAACAGAACAGTACAGGAAATACAGAGTGGTTCAAAACGATGGACCCAATATCAAAGCAACACATTTCACCATGGCAACATGTTACAAACGGCTTATAGTGTTCTGAAGTAAACCATATATTCCTCTCTTCCATTCATGGGTGCTTTGTGATATATGATAATATAAAGGCTAGTGTCCATCATTTTGAAAACACCCTGTATATCTAATAATGCGACACAAACATGACGTTTATAGAGAGACAGACAGACACAGAGAAAGAGAGAGAGAGAGAGAGAGAGAGAGAGAGGAGAAACAGACAACACATATATGAGTCAAGCGTCCGTTGACGGGCGAGCGCTGCATCCTCCAAACCTCTCTCTCCTTTGCGCCCCGCCTCTCAGTTTCCCTCAGCTCCTCCTCTTCCTCCTCCTCCCTCTCCCTCAGACGCCTTCCTCGGGCATCCAGGGCCACCAGGGCAGCGGTGCGTTCCCTCGCCCGGCCCGCGGCCCCGTGAAAGGCCCCCTGCAGCCGCTGCAGCTGCCCCAGCAGGTGCCTGCTGCGCTCGGGGGCCAGGTCGCGGGCCCTCTCCGAGACGAACACCTGGACGTCCAGGGCCACGGCGGAGACCTCACCGGAGCGGGCGGTCAGGGAGGCCCGGAGCTCCTGGACAAGGAGAAGAGAGGGGAGGAGAGGAGAAGACAAATTAGCAGAGAGAACAACATAGACATATGTATGCCATAAGTAAAGGCCTGCGTACACAGTATGTCATATTACTGAGGAGGCCTATGGTTTATTTACCTGGCAGAGCTCAATCTGCTGTGTGAGCTGATCGTGATCTTTCTCCCTCTCTGACCCCGCCAACTGGGCTTCTGTCTCTCTCAACCAGGACAGCAGGTTCTCCACCCGTCCTTCTAAAGCCTCCTGTTGAGTTGTTACGGCTTCCTGAGAGAAACGAGGCACGTGCAGGGAATAGTTAGGGTAAGTTAATAAAGACAGCAAGCGTAGAATGACCCAAGTTTGAACTCATATCGAACCAAAAACACCTCTCCCTTCAATGCCATAGGGTGCTCCCTAAGAAGCTCCGCCCCGCACATTGGAAATGTATTGCAAAGGCTAGGATATTGTTGTGTCTGACAGAAATGCTCTCAGGCCATGCCAGTGGGTGTAATGGGTGGTATCGTATCCCCACCTATTGGATCTTCTCCAATTCTTAGCCAGCACAAAATGTATGCGACAACAGAAAACCTTATACATCGCCATAGGCAAATGTCACCATAGGTTATTTGCGGATAGGCCGACTGCAGTCACCAAGGCCGATACTGTCGATACATATCGGTGCACACCTAATGAAACTCCAATCCACTTCTATGTTTAATAAAGACGTGCACAGTGCCTATTATTACCTTGTATGAGTCTCTGTGGTCTCGCAGGCCTTGCAGAATACTCACAGAGACCCCCGTGGCTGCCTCGTACCCTCGGGCCAGGCTCCGCCCATCTTTCTCCAGGGCCAACAGGAGCTGAGGAGGGACGTCGGCCGGGTTGGACTCCAGCAGCCTGCCTGCAGCCTCCACTTCTTTGTTGACTTCTGGCTCCAGGTCACGCAGCTCAAGGTCCAGGGCCTAAGGGAAGGGGTTGGAATAGGACAAGCACCGTCAATACCGCTTTTCTAACGCCCGAACGTGGATCGTTACGTCATCTTTCTCGTCTCAGACTGACGGGGGAAAAGGCGACGATCAATCTGTGCATGATGGCAGCCAAAGCGTCTTACGGACAAATGAAATGCCAAGTGTGCAACTGTGGTACCTCGGCCTGACCGATGACGTCATCCAGAGCGACGAGGCTGCGGCCAATAGACTTCTGCTGCTGCTGCTTGAGCTGGACCTCTATATGCCTCACCATGGAGACGAGGGCCACGATTCGCTGGTCAATTTCCAGGCATTCCTGCCGAATCAAAGGAGCCTACAAAGACAGGAAGGAAGTTGTTAAGGCACAGGAGGTGGGACAATTAGTCAAATGTTGGTACGTCTACACAATTAACTAAACGATATCCAATTAAAACCTTTGTTAACATTATCTCTGCTTACATATGGAACACAATTAACTAAACGATATCCCATCAACACTTTTGTTAACATTATCTCTGCTTACATATGGAACACAATTATCTCTGCTTACCTTGCCAGTTTTTGATGTGCTCTTATCCTCCTTAATCTTCACTTCTCTTGGTACGACAGCTTCCACCTTCTCCACATAGCTGTCCGGTGCTGACTCAAACTCATTTGCGCCAACTACTGAATGTTGAGATGCAGAGTCGTAAAAAGCCTGTTGTTTCGATTCATCTCCCTGAACACTTCCCGGAGGTTCTGTGACGGTGGTCATTTCAGACATCTGCGTTTTTTGCTTTTTCCTCTTTTTACCTTTGCCAGTGGTTCTGTCTACTTTTGGCTCCGAGGTTGCCGTAGGTTGGATGACCAGTTTGGAGGTTACAACCTCAGGACTGGGTTCCACGTCAAAGGATTTCCCTGGTGTGGAGACCTCCAGGTGTCTGTCCACCTGCCGCTGAGCTTCCTTCTGGAGGTCTTCAGGAGGTTTAACCTCCACTAATGTCATCTGGTCTTCAGCCTGAGTGCCGGGCTTCTCTAGTGCCCTCGAACAAGGCAATTCAGATACACACGCTTCAGCCAAAGTAGCACTGACTGCAGAGCTGGCCATTTTTCTGAATTCTTCACTACTTGAGGACCTTTTCACATCACTGTCTGACTGACTGTGAGTATCACCAGGTCTTCCTCTCCTCTGCTCAAGACTGCAAGCAAAGCTGTCTAAACCTGCTGTTGGGTTTGTTTGTGTCGTCGATGGTGTTCTGGTCCCAAAAGAGTCCTTGTGTTCAGCAGCCAGTGATTTCTCTATTCCAGGTTGAGGAATGTCCATCACTTTAGCTGTCTTGATCTTTTTGCTCTTATTTCGCTGTCCTTGCTTGCTGGCTTTAGGCTGGTCTGATGATATGGTCAGTTTTTGATCTAGCCCTTCCTTTTTTCCAGTAACCTGGAGTTTCAACTTTTTTGGAAAAGTTTTGCCTTGTCCATCTACAATCTCTGTGACAGTAGGGTTAGTAGGTTCTTCTCTATAAAAGTCACCTAAAACCAACTTCTCATCGTATTCTTTGCCAAATGTTTCCGCTGGTCTGTTTTGTAGCTTGTCCATCTCTTCTGCAGCTTGTTTGTCACTTATGCCCTTTGGTGATACCATCTCCAGCCCTTCCTTTTTTCCAGTAACCTGGAGTTTTACCTCTTTTGGAAAAGTTTTGCCTCGTCCATCATCTACAATCTCCTTGACAGTAGGTTCTTCCCTGTGGACGTCACCTACAACCAACTCCTCAGCGTATTCTTTGCCAAATGTTTCCTCTGGTCTCTTTTGTGGTAAACTGTCAGGCTTGCTCCCTCCGTTGCCTTCAGCAGAGAGACCCTCAACATCATCAACTTTTGCCAAAAGATGCTCTTTTTCCTCTGTAACATTCGTCCCTTCACTCTGCTTCTTGCCCAGCTCTTCTGCAGCTTGTTTGTCACTTATGCCCTTTGGTGATACCATCAGTTCTAGCTCCAGCCCTTCCTTTTTTCCAGTAACCTGGAGTTTTACCTCTTTTGGAAAAGTTTTGCCTCGTCCATCATCTACAATCTCCTTGACAGTAGGTTCTTCCCTGTGGACGTCACCTACAACCAACTTCTCAGCGTATTCTTTGCCAAATGTTTCCTCTAGTCTTTTTGGTGGTAAACTGTCAGGCTTGCTCCCTCCGTTGCCTTCAGCAGAGAGACCCTCAACAGCATCAACTTTAGCCGGAAGTTGCTCATTCTTCTCCTCTGCAACAGTCGTCCCCTCACTCAGCTTCTTGCCCAGCTCTTTCCGCAATGCCCCCAGCTTCTCTGCAGCTTGTTTGTCACTTACACCCTTTTCAAACACCTTTTTCAGAATGGTCTCTTTTGCTTTGAGGATCAAGGCTGCTTTCTCTTCATCTGGGAGATGGGATTTAACGGGCAGTTCTCTCGCCTTCTTACCCCTCACTTCCTTGTCTGTTTTTGCTGTTCGAGAGACAGCGCCGACTCCTTTGTCTTTAGATTTGGGGTGAGCATCTTTTCCCAGCTCCTCCCCTTTCTTGTCCTTACTCATGTGACCATATTTTTTCTCTGTTGATTCTTTGCTTGTTATCTTCTTACTGCCGTCAACAGTATGCCCTTCAGTTTCTAGTGAGACAGGCGCTGCCTCACACTCTTTTTTAACTAACAAATTTTCTTTCATCTTTGCTTCTGCATCTTTGTCACTTCCAATCCTTACGGATGCTGGCAAGCTTTGGATCTCCGACACCTCGTCTCTCTCTTTATTTAAGTATTTAACCTTTGATTGTCTCTCAGTGTCTGAATCGTCTTTCTCGGTTTTGGATGGATCTTTATTCTCTACATGTTCTACAGGTTCCCCGTCATTGTCTTTACCCTTTGCCTTCTTTTTCTTTCGCTTTTTCTTGCTTTTGTTTTCAGCCTCTATGGATGGAGAAGTTGTTGCCTGGTCTGCTCGGTCCATGTCAGTAATATATCTGGCTTCAGTCTTTGCAGCTATCTCACTGTCTTCCTTCTCCATTGCTCTCTCATTGCTACCTTCCACCTCATCAACATTCTTTCCACATGTGTCTTCGCTCTTTTTAATAGACTTCTCTGTGTTCTTGTTACTTGCACCTCTGTCAGCATCCTTTTCTTTGCCATTATCGTAGAGAGAGTGATACACTACTGAAACACTGTCCGCCGCTGGTCTACAAACGGCTTTGTCAATCTCCACTGACACAAGAGATGTCTCGTCCCTGATCCGGGAATCTTTGTCAATTGAATCAGAGGCTTGCATTTGATAAACATCTTTTGTGGATGATGTATTCTCGAAACCACTTTTTTCTTTCTGGGGTTCAGCGGTGTCACTGCTGCACTGCATTGTCTGCTTGGGAGGCTCGGATTTGCTGTCGTACTTCTGAGGTTCAATCTCCTGAATGGCATGTTGTATCCTTTTTTCAACGTCGCATGCAAACTGAGACAACCGGTCAATGGACTGATCTGGTTCAACCAGTCCCTCCTTTTCAATGAATTCTTGCCCATCGCTCTCATCTTCCAAAGCTGCACCACAAAACGGTATCCGATTTGTCTTCTCAGCCATCTCCGTCATGACCAAGCCTTTCTTTGGCTGATTCTCTGAAGGTGCAGATCCTGACAGGAAACTTTCACTTGACCACATTATCGGGCTGTCTGGGCTAGATATTGACAACGTAAGAGTAGGGCTGCAAATGCTGCCCGATGAAGCAACTGGTGTAGAGATGGCCTCATCCTCAACGTCTATCTCCCCAGGGGTCAAGTCCTCATGGATATCTGCAGCCATATCTCTAGATATCAGCCCCCTTTCTATGGCGTCCTTGAGACTATGTGCTCGCCGACCAGTGGCAGGGTCAACTAAACCTCCTGTGCTAATCTGGTTGGTCGCTATAACCCTGGTAATTTCCTCCCCAACTAAGCCCTCCTTGGAGGCTTGTGGCAGAGTGAGCCTAGCTCCACTGTTGATATCTATAATGCCGCCAGTGTCCGCCTGGCTTTGGAGCAACCTCAGCGCAGGACCTGGGTCGACTATCTTAGCTGCAATGGCCTGGGGAAGGGTCAACAGGTCACCTGTTTGCTCATCTAAAACACCCCTGAAGGGTTTCACCTCAAGAAAGCGTTTCCCCGTATCAATGTCTATCTTTCCTTGCCTAACAAGGTCTGAGTATGGCACAATGCGACTGGTTTGGGGATTCAGCACTCCTCGTGTTACAGCAGGTGAAGCCATGGCTTCCTGGGCAGCAACCTCTTCCAGCAGGCCTTTAGAAACGGCCTCCGTAAGTGTCAGTCTACATTTGGACTCTGGGTCTGAAATTGTTCCAGTTGATGCCTGAAACACTGCTGCTTCCGGGTGTGATGAGCGACTAACCCTCCCATGGTAGACCCACTCTAATTCCTGCAGCCCAGAGGCAGTAGAACAGTCCACCAAGCCTCTCTCTACAGCGTCAGAAACAGTCAGCCTTATTCCTGAAGCATGGTGTATTATACCTCCCTCAGCCACCTGCTGCGACAATGCCCGATAAGCCTCGTCTGGCGATATCAACTTCTTTTGAATTGCTTGCTCCAGAGGAACTGGGAATTTAGTTTGAGGGTCAACGACGCCTTCCATCTGTAGCTGTAATCTAGCTTTAGCAAGAGCCGTTTCTGGATATGTAGGCGTTCCTTTGTAGGCCTTCTCTAGTGCTACCAATGGCTCCCTGTCCTCCTCCTCTATCAGACCCAAGTTAGCTGCAAGTGTAACTGACACCTTCTTATCCCTGTGCAAGTCAACGATTCCTCCAGAGGCAACCTGGGCTTCTAGAAGACGCATCGATGTCTCAGGGTCGATCAACCCCGCCTCAGCGGCCTCCCTCACACCACAAACCTGTCCCTTTTCAACATCCACCACACCTGCCAGTGTTTTGTCTGACTTCAGCACGCTCCACATCAGATCTTCATCCAGAAGGCCCTCCTGCATCACATCCTTCATACTGAAAGACTCGCAGCGACCAGCGTCTATAAAGCCACCAAAAAGGCCGGCCCGAGCCATCAGCTTCACTGCAGTGTGTCCAGGAAGGATGCCCTGGGCTACAGCCTCGTCTGGAAGGAGCCTTTCCCCTTCTTCTGTTAACAAGCCACCTTGATTGAGTTCTGTGGCTAACCTCTCCAGCTCAGCATCTTCCTTATTGGCTGCACTCAACTCAGGGCTACTAGCATGAGGTTTTGACTTCTCTACTTCCCGTGCTTGGGTGGCTGTTTTAGGTATTCCAGGCTGTGAGCCCAGTTCGTTGACAGATGTGTCAGTTTCTAATATAGTTTCTTTTTCATCTTTAATGTATGTGGAATCACATTTTGTGGTGGGCAAGACATCTTTCTCTCCGACCGACTGAGTTGACATAATATTTTCCTTCACCGTTACTGTTGTTGACACGTGCTTTATACCTGCTGTAAATGTTGTTTCATCTTTAACTATTGTTTTTACGGAGTCCATATATTTAAGGGGGGAATTCTTTTTCTGACTGACACCGTCTGCCCCCGGTTCTGGTTCAACAGAGGCTCCATTTCCATCTGACTCACCAAATTCTCCGCCTGATGCCTCAACTTTGTCATTGCTACGAGCAGCGTCCTTGTTATTTTTCACTCTTACATCTTTTCCCTCATCAACTTCACATTCAGCTCTGCAACCGGTTTCACTCGTTTCAAACCGCCCTCGACTAGATGGCAAGCCTTTCTCGTGATGCGTATCAGATCTTGCCTCTTGACCGCTCTCACCAATCATCTCACTGGAAGCGTTGTGTGTTGGCGTGATTTCCTGACTGCTTTGATCAACCGCCATTTCTTCTTCTCTCTGAAGATAACCTTCCTCCCATTCAATAACCCCCAAGTCTCTCCCGCTCTCTGCACCATCCTTGCCATCAGCGACCTCATCTTGACCTTTAGGTACCCGTTCGGTAGCCCTGACCAGGTCCGCCAGCTCAGGCTCGAGAAGCACCAGCCGCTGTCCAGAATGAGCATCAACATAGCTGCGAGTCATCAGATGGAACAGCAGGTCATGTTTTGCTTTCTCCGCAGCGTCCATCACGGGGCAGGCGTCCCACACGAGGCCCGTGGTCGGGGGACCAGGGGGTGGGGAGGCTGGGGGTGGAGATGAACTGGTAGATCCCCAGCTGAGGCGATTGAGAGATGGGGTACCCGATCGGTTCATGTTGGGCAGAACATCAGGGATGTGGGTCTCTCGAAGGACGGTGACCACGCAGGGATCCACTCTGTCCGCTGTTTTGCTTAACGGAACCACCTGGAGGGTGTCTGGGATGTACAGAGCCCCAATGGTATGACGCTGCCTCAGAATGTTCCTAGCTTGCTCCGGTGGGATCAATCCTTGTTGTAGGGCCTCGGCAATAGGCAACAGCTCTCCCGATTCGGGCCAGAGCATTCCCATATAGGCCCAGAGGGACTCCAGTACCAATACGGCCAAACGAGAGGAAATGAGGTCCCTCTGGATGGCCTCTTCTATCGTCAGACGCTCTCCACTAAAGGGGTCCAGTATTCCCTCTGTCTGTAGCTGTCGTGCCAGCATGGTACAGGCCAAATCCTGATCCATTAATCCATGGCGGACAGCCTCATGAATCGTTAACCGGTGATTAGAGCGGGGGTCGGCAATACCCCCCGCAAACAGCTGAGCTTCAAGGAGACGCACGGTAACCTTACGGTCAATCAGGCCCTCTTGAATGGCGCGGAAAATACCAACCTTCCTTCCGGAGCGGAGGCACACAGTTCCTCCCGGGTGCTGTTGGACAGGGAAGAGAAAGAGGCCCGATTCTTCACGGAGGACGCAGCGCTGCCGTAGCTCGGAGAGGGTCAATCTCTCCGTCGTGTTCGGGTCGATGAGCTCCCGACGTTGGAGCCGCACCTGGAGCTTGGTAAAGTTTCTGGGCGACACTAGACCGAGGTCTCCCGCCGTTTCTAAACTCATCATCTCCCCTCTGGAATCTCTCAGGCCTCCTGTATTCATCTGGAGTTCCAGTATTCTGAGTCCCACCTCCTCGCCGATAACTCCCTCCTCCATAGCAGAAGCAGTTGGCAGAAAAAGCTTATGCTGCCCATCTACTGGTTTAGGTTGTTCTGCCAGATGCAAAGCACCCTCTAGCTCGAACAGAGATTGGCCTGTGTGGCTGTCAATCAGTCCCTGAGCCAGACCCTGCTCCAGCGATAGGCTGTGAGGGGCGTCTGGCTGCAGGAGCCCACCACTGACGATCTGGGCTGCCAGGAGGATGTAGCAGGTGTCCCGGTCAATGAGGCCACGCTGGGCTGCCTGGAACACTGAGAAGATCTCCACAGTTCCCAGGTCAATTACTCCAGCAATGGCTGTTTGACTCTAGAGGAAAAAAGGGGAAACAATTCGTAGTTTAAAACAAAGTGGTATAAATCTGCAGCAAATTAATAATTGAATCATATTTTATTGAATATTCTTTCTTAAATATATTAAAATGGTTACTGTGCATACAGTCTAAGGTTGCGGCTGTGCTAGTTTCACAAAGAAAATAGTCTAACAATGAGTTTCCTTATACATAATAAAATCATAACTACTTACCACTGGGGTAAAAAGCATTAAGCATAAGAGATGGGAAACATTAAGAAGAAGAAGCAGCAGAAGAAGAAGAAAACGCAAGGGGAAAAAGTTTAAAGCAAAAGCAGACTGAAAAGAGAAGAAGGGAAGATTAGGGCAACGGTAAGAGAGATAAGCGAGCACCACTTACCGTACACTGGCGCATTAACGGGCCAGCCCGGGGCTTGGCGCAGCAGCGAGGCGCAACAGGTGAGCGACAGGTGAGCAGCTGGTTGTTAGCGTTGTGCATGCCGCACTGAACAATGGCTACCGACTATTAAGTCCTCGCCGATGTCCGGTTTATTAAAACTAGCTCAGGTTTAGCTGTCGTAAGGTGAATACAATGTAATGGAGAGCTATATTGCTAAAACGCATTAACTTTGTTTAAATTTGAGGCCAACGGCGTTTGCATTCTGATTCTACCACTGCTCTACAGCGAACCTCCGTCGCACATTCTTTGTCACAGAGCTCCGTGGTTCCGTGGCTCTCCTCTGGCAGCTGTTAGTGATTTTCAAGCAGAATGCTGGGTTTAAGGTTTCACACATTAATAATATGCATTAGACGGCACAAACAATAACACAAACAATGCTCTCACACGCACACACACACACACACACGTGCTTGTGGTCTGGACACACCATGCTCAAACGGTGAAGTGAGTTCATTTTTGCATAGCTGGCCCTTGGCTGCACGCGCAGTACACGCTCATTACCACTAGGCTTCCCCACGTGCTTCAAGCACACTGTTGATGTACCATTAGCCTACATTTCAAGATAAACCCTACGTGCGCACACACAGAGTAAGAAGACAGGGAATATGAGCATGTTTTTATGAAAACACCTAACCTAGAACCTTCCTGGAGAATTCACGTAAACCACACATGGATCTATTGAATGAGAAAATACTGAATGGACCCTGGGGTGTGGGCTTATGAGATAAACACACTAAACAACACTGTAAATAAAGAGCTGTGGCGTGGATTTAAAGTGCTACAGATGTACATGTGAGCTACTATAGGCGTGCTTAAGCACTCCAGTCTAGAACCTCAAAGCTAACTGCTAGCATGACACACGCAGCGCTACATGCTACTAGCCTTGTGAGGCCATCCTGATCACGCAAGCTTTCATGTAACTCTGGAACCCCTTGATGCAAAAGCGTGTGTCGCCCGCTTAGAAAACAATTAGAGCAATCAGCGGCTACCCGGGATTATATATATATATATTTATATATATTCTGATTGGGTGAGATAAAGGTAAGCTGTCCAATAGTAATGTAAGGAAGTCATGTATTAGCGCTGCCTTAATGGCTTTTGAGCTGAGGGGCTCCAGGCTTGTTGGACCTCAGATCAGGGCGGCCTCACGTGTCTGCTACGCTACTGCTGCCACCTAGAGGCCATATTAGCAGAAGCACACGTGTCTTAGGAGGATAATGTTGACGATGATGTGAGAATGAGAGTGATGACATGGGCACGTCACATGACATTTACAGTGGAACACAAATATGCCAAGGCCCGATTCAGACAGACGCACAGCGATGACTATCACTTCTCTTCAATTACAAATGTAGTTTCAATTGGTTTTTGTTTGTTTTTTTTTGGGGGGGGGGGGGGGGAGTGATAGCTGAATCTGTGCACGGCCAATGCCTGAAGAGGGTCTTGTGATGTTACCATAGCAACGATGTGTGAAGAGGGTCTGTGACGCCTTGTTAAACCAAACCAGGCTGAGTTTGCGTTTGCGCGCACATACTGTAGTTGCCAAGCAGCACAGAGCATGCGACGTGTTACACACACTTCTGCCGTCAGGAGCGTCTACGTGGGCCGAGGCCACATTTCACATGTTGAGAGCCCCCCCTCCCAGTCCTCGCAGTGTAAAGCTCGCACCAGCAGCAGAACGACTCTGATCATCTCCCATTGGTCCTTTCAGCAGAGGGTTTTATTGTCTTCGTCTTACCACTCCTACCTCTTGTTTTGAGTTTTATTCCCCCCCACCTCCTTCCCCTCTCCCCCCCCTGCCCCTCCTCCCTCTCTACCTTTCTCTCCTCCTCCTGGGCCAGTTGCTGCTCCAGCTGTTGGAGCTCCTGGGCGGAGCTGTCACACAGCTGGCTGTAGGTGGCCTTCAGCTCGTCCAGCTGGCAGGAGACCTGGGCGCGCTCCCCCGGGGACAGCCTGGAGGCACAATGGGCAGCGTTACACAACACAAAAGCTCGGCAGCCATTTTGGTGAGGTCAAAGCCCTTATAGACCAGCAACTGTGTGTGTGTGTGTGTGTGTGTGTAACGTGTACATACTTGCTGGCCTGTTTAGACGAGAGGAAGGCCTGCGTGCTCCTGATGGCTTCGGCCACCTCATCGCTCTTGGAGGTCAGCTGCTCGCTGATGGCCTGTGGAAGAAGGGGGGGGGGGGGGGGGGGGGCCCCAAAAA
>JAODOY010081502.1:0-65038 GCA_025399855.1 Forbesichthys papilliferus | reverse complement strand
ATTTTAGAAATAAAAAAGGTACAAATAAATGTTCACCTTTTAGCCTTCATACAAACAAGAAATGTGAAATCACAGTCTAAATAACCCCCTAGGGGTCCCGGACCCCTTGTCGAAGACTTCTGCTTTAGACGTTGTCTAAAGCATGTCCTTTGACATTTCTTCACACTGGGCAAGGGTTGCTTTGGCTTTGGGGACACAAGAGATAAGCAGCTACTGTAGTTAATTACACATTGCATATTTTATCAATGAGTAACACACATTACTACACACATACACTGCTATGAGGACAAACTAAACCAGATGCACCCAAACATATGGACACACTATAATATGGGTGACAGTGTATTTATTTGCCAAATGTATATTTATCAGACTGGTTCCCAGCTGTTTGTTTGTGCACTTCTGTACTTGACCTTTTATCATCCTTGTCAAACAGGACAGATGTGTCAATGCCACAACTTTGGTGCTCCCAATAGGCTCTCTTACCTCGGATGACGAGTCAAGGCGATACGTGTGTACGAGTGACGCTCCAAGGCGTATCAGCAGCCACTGCCTAGCAGAGGCTCCAATAAAGTGACTTGCTATGGCATGTGGTAGCCTACAGTATTTATAAAAGAGAACAGCACTCAAGCTACGCTGTTAGCTTCCATTAGCTTCCATGTTGCAGCCTCATCAAAGGAGCCCTGGCACTAGCACGTTAGCACGCTGAGGAGAAACCAGCGGGTGAGCAGCATATGCTTTCTCATCTCTCGGAGGACAGGGCACAGCAGGAGGGAAGGGGGGGGGGGGGTTATCTCGCTAGCTTCTCTTTGAGGTGTCAACAAGTAGAAAATAGAATACACAACAACGTCTTCCCAGGGGTTTCGGAGCATAAGAACAAGGTGACATTGAAGCGTTATAGCCTCATGCTAATTCAGGGCTAGTGCCCTGCTGTCACCCCGACATAGGGTGTAAGTCTGCCGGCTGCAGAAAAGACAGCTCTATATTTTACATGACAGAGGCAGCATTTCTTCTTTCAGCAAAGCACTGTGTTTAGATAGACATAAAACATAGTGTAGGCTATAGAGGCATATCTGCACATAGATACATAAGGCAATGTCTACAGTGCCTTGCAAAAGTATTCGCCCCCTTGACTTTTTACCTATTTTGTTACATTACAGATTTTAGTCAAATGTTTTTTTAATCTGAATTGTATGTGATGGATAAGAAAACAATAGTCTAAGTTGGTGAAGTGAGAAAAATATATACATGAAACTATTTTTTAGAAATAAAAAACTGAAAATTGGCATGTGCATGTATTCACCCCCTTTGTTATGAAGCCCATACAAATCTCTGGTGCAACCAATTACCTTCAGAAATCTCATAATAAGTGAAATTATGTCCACCTGTGTGCAATCTAAGTGACATGATATGTCAGTACATATACACACCTTTTTTGAAAGGCCCTAGAGGTTAACACCTAAGCAAGAGGTACCACTAACCAAACACGGCCATGAAGACCAAGGAACTCTCTAAACAAGTAAGAGACAATGTTGTAGAGAAGTACAAGTCAGGGTTAGGTTATAAAAAAATATCCAAATCTTTGATGATCCCCAGGAGCGTCATCAAATATATCATAACCAAATTGAAAGAACATGGCACAACAGCAAACCTGCCAAGAGACGGCCGCCCACCAAAACTCACGGACCGGGCAAGAAGGGCATTAATCAGAGAGGCAGCACAGAGACCTCAGGTAACCTTGGAGGAGCTGCAGAGTTCCACAGCAGAGACTGGAGTATCTGTACACAGGACGACAATAAGCCGTACGCTCCATAGAGTTGGGCTTTATGGCAGAGTGGCCAGAAGAAAGCCATTACTTTCAGCAAAAAACAAAATGGCATGTTTTGAATTTGCAAAAAGGCATGTATGACTTCAAAAATGTATGGAGGAAGGTGCTCTGGTCTGATGAGACAAAAATTTGACTTTTCGGCCATCAAAGAAAACGCTATGTCTGGCGCAAACCCAACACATCACATCACCCAAAGAACACCATCCCCACAATGTAACATGGTGGTGGCAGCATCATGCTGTGGGGATGTTTATCAGCAGCCGGGACTGGGAAACTGGTTAGAGTTGAGGGAATGATGGATGGTGCTAAATAGAGCGATATTCTTGAGCAAAACCTGCACCACTCTGTGCATCATTTGAGGCTAGGATGGAGGTTCACCTTCCAGCAGGACGTGTTGTGTGTGGCATGGCCTAGTCAATCCCAGATCTCAATCCAATAGAAAATCTGTGGTCAGACTTAAAGATTGTTGTTCACAAGTGCAAAAATCCCAGTGTTAAGATGTGGCAAGCTCATAGAGACTTAGCCAAAGCAACTTGGAGCTGTGATTGCTGCAAAAGGTGGCTCTACAAAGTATTAACTTTATGGGGGTGAATAGTTATGCACATTGACATTTTCTGTTATTTTGTCCCATTTGTTGTTTGCTTCACAATAAAAATAAAACCTCTTCAAAGTTGTGGGGATGTTCTGTAAATTACATTATACAAATCCTCAAAAAAAATCCATGTTATTTAACAAAACACAATAAATGTCAAGGGGGTGAATACTTTTGCCAGGCACTGTACATCGGCTAGACAGAAGAACAGCTATTTTATCAAGGAAAATGTATAAAGTTGAACTACAATTGACATGGAGTATATTGCTCATGGTAAATGAGTAGTAAGTGATCACTTTGAAACCAGCTGTTGTGTATATATGGACACCTCATGGGCCAATGAGGAAGCTTACAGCACTTTATACTAAGTATGGCCTCTAGGCAGAGCCGGTGTCAGACTAAGCTCATTGGGGGGGGGGGGGAGTACATTCATTTCAAATGGGTGGGCACATTATTTAGGCAATAGCCTATAGATTTGAAGTGCACACAATAGCCTGTAGCTAGCATATTTTATTTAAATACAGGCCTAGATAAATGAGCTCTAGGCCTACCAATATACAGCCTATATAAATGATTGGGTCTCACATGCGGAGAAAAAAATGCATTGTGTCCCACTGTCCCCGAACATGACCCACACACTACACATGCCTTTAACTTCTAATGGGCAATGGGCATCAATGGAGAGAAAAAAGCTTCATGATCATGTCCCTTACAGGATTTTGGTTTTTTATTTTTAGATTTCCTATAGAAATGTGATCTAATCAATTGCTGTTGGCTTTAATTGACACATTAAGCTTTTTCACGTTAATTGTTTTTAGAACATTCCAAATATAGGCTTCGCATGTAAAAGCCATAGGCTACACAACAACCAATATCACCAAGTTAGCTAGCAGTAGTAGTCTAGACTCTAGGCCACATCTTTATCTAAACAAAACTCACATATGCCTACCTTTATGTCTATGGCTGTACTTTGTTGTCGTTTAGTGGGCGTGCTGGCCTTGAAATAGTCTATCCGCAGCCACAGATCCAGTTTGATGGTGATTCTAAATTCCAAGGTTCAGTTCGAGCTGAGCACTGCGGTTTTAACAAATTACTTTCCAATATCCAAAGGCTACTTGAGAAAGATAAAAACAGTGCAGTGTTTCTAATTTTAATGACGATTGACAATGCACTGGTGCTCTGCCGAGTTGTGATACCTTGTTAATAGCTGTTTTGTAGCGCGACTGGAAATGCTCTCATATTCTTTGTGTATAAAGCGAAATGTGGTACCATAAAGTGGTTATAAGGAAAATAGAGTAGGCTATTACAAGTTTAGATTAGTATGGTCTCCAGCGCTACTGTATGTCTGTACTGGTTTGCGCATGCGCAGAACCAGTAGCACATTTGAATAGGGAGCCAAACTCTTGTGCTTGTACTCTAATGCTTTTATTATATCATTGTATTATTCTTCAAGGAAAATTAAATAATATCAATATACTTTTGAGGGCTTATGCACTCCACGGCCATAGCAACATGTATGTATACCAAAAAGTAAGGCTGGTCGATACAACGATAACAATTATTGCGATATAATTTTGGTCGATAACAATATAACATGTTTGATAATTGTTCGATTGATAAACGAAGCACTATCTGCCAAATGCCAATTGTGTATATGAAATGTAACCGAATGTAACCCAATGCATTTTTTTTTTCTGGCCAAGAGAAAGATGCCGTTTGTGATTGATTAACTAGTGGACAATCTCTCCTCGCTCTACTCTACGTTATTTGTATTAATTCTGTCAAAAATAATATTGAGCGTGTACTTCCACGTAGAACTAGGGGTTATTTACAACAGAAAGAGGGAAACATTATTTGTATTCATTCTGTTGTAAATTGTAGAAACATAATTATACTACCTACCTGGCCATAAATATGTTCACCCAGGAGCAAATTTCAGCCTTTAGACTGGACATAAATGATTATTATCACATCTATTGTGATAACTATTGATATAGACTGATATGAAATGTATTATTGTGTTAACATTTTTGACCATATCGCCAAGCTCTACCAATAAGGTTAGCATTAGCTCAGCGGCACAGAGCAGCAGACAGTAGTACAGTTCATGAAGCAAAGTATGTATGTATATACATATGCATATGTATAGTATGTGGGGAGAGTGATGTTGAGGAGTCACATGAGACACAACAAGAGTAACATCCATCTCGTGCCCACAATCTTCTTCTGGACCCCTCACCCCTGATAGCTAAATGCAGTGCAACATCAATATTACCGGAGACATTTCTGCCAGGATGCTGTCTCTCTCACTCACGGGCCTATTCCATTCAATCAAAGTGCTTCTCCCTTTATTCACATCGCATGAATATTTTAGTGCCGAGAATCTCCATTTCATCACTTGTCCTTAGGCCTCCTCTTCTGTCTCCCGTCAAACAAGCCAGCGAATACAGTTATTGGAATCACCACTGACTGGCCTTCCTGTGCGGTCAAGCAGAGACTGACGCTCTCTCACACAAACCCAAAAACCTCTTGCTTCAGAAGAACAACCACCAGTGTGTCTGCAGTACATACTCCAATACTATTAGCTCTGATACAGGTATATCAGCAGTAGGATGAACACAGAAAATGTGACATTGAGGTTTTAGTACTAGTACTACATATTAGCCTACACAGCCAAAACTTCACAAACGGGAACCTCCTGTGCTAAGAAATGGATATACCGTAATTGCACGACTAGTAACCGCACCGTATATTAACTGCAGGTCAGTATTTTATGTATTTTTTGTATATTATGTATTTTTTGTATTAACTGCAGGTCAGTATTTTATGTATTTTTTAGAAATAAACGTGTCTATTACCGCACCCGTGTTTTAACCACAGTTTATTTAATGTTACATCATCAGGTAGGAGGCATTTTCATAATAAAATAAAAAACAGCATGGCAAAAAACAGTGTTATCAATATATATCTGTGCTTGCAGGAGAGACGTGAACATGCTCAAGTTATGTGTATTTTGTGCAGCTTACTACTCAAAGTCTATACTACTGCCAGAAGGATTTACATGGATTTCACTAAAAAAAGGCAAAATAATTTTCCTTTTCTGTTCATAATTTATTTCCAAGTTCAGTTTGTGATCGCCCCGGTATGGTAGTGGTACCGGGCATTACATCCAATAGTCAGTAGGCTACCGGCAGGTAAAAAGCAACTGCGTGGCCTTCATTTTGAAAAAAGTGACAACAGTAATAATGTATTGTAATCCAATAACACTCTAGGGTATTTCAATGAGTGCTATAAATGGTTAAAAAGTGTAGCAGTTACAGCGGCCCTTCTAGTCTTGGAGCAAATACAGTTAGTACTTCTGCTTGAGCAGATACACCACTAGTCATTTCATATTTGATTTGATCAAGTGGTAGACAGTTACAGCAGTACAACATTCTTCCTGATTCCCCAGTGGCCCATCATGACCCAGGGTCATGTGATCATTCTGGCTCTGAAAGCATTCTTTCAACATACAGTGCTCTCCACCACATCCACACACTCTGCTATATGTTCACGATGCATCCCAGCGCCCACCAGCTGTATGCGTGGAGCAGGGGGTCCCGCTGTGCCAAGTGTGTAGCCTTTCTCTGGCAGTTGCAGTCACTGAGCGGACATTTGCTCAACTCTCGCTCTGTCTCTCTGGATATCTTTGTTGTCTCTTGCTTCCTTCCTTTCTCTATATTGCTTGCTGCCAGATATGTGTCAGAACACACACACACACACACACACACACACACACAAATGAGTGGACATGCTAAAAAATGTAATAAAAAGCAGCAGGGGAAAAACTGTTCATGTTGAGGATTGTATTCAAAGGGGTGTGTTGTTCACAGCAGGCCATTGGCTCTGTGCATTACGGCAGCTTCAGATGCTGCTTTCACAGGGTTTGCACACACACAGTATCTATTCATAGTACATTTAGTTACTTTTGATTTCCATATAAAAAAGTATGTAATTTGTGTGGCTGCACTAGACCATGCTTTCCCCAAATGGCACTTGAGAAATATGGTAATATGGTTAAATAAATGGTCATATTCCAGGCCATAGAAATATACTGTTAATGCCTGATATAGTTTGCAGCACACATTCAGTGTCCTTCAGCTAACACTATATTGGAGTGAGAATGATACTCTACGCCATCTAATTATTGCTTTGCCATTCGGAGTGGTATTTTGTTTGGACAGTCAGTGATTCTGCAAACAAAAACTGTCAGTTTGTGAATTCTACTATGGATTCATTAATACATTTTTTTTTTTTTTTTAGGATGCAATGTTGTGACAGTTACTGTTATTTACTGTATACGATGTGGATTATAGTGTGTTTGTCTTCTGTCTCCTTCCACTAAAACACAACTAGATCATACTCAACGTTTGCGTAACCACTGCATGTAGAGGCGTTATAGCGTTCCGACAACTCTAAAAACCCATCGGTGGAAATAAACGGAAGAGAACCAAACACACTTCTTGGCACTAATTATGACTCTGTCCTGACACCTTGGAGACAACACATTTGACACATAGTGGTCTTGACAATGCAGACAGAGGTGGCTGCTTTGGAATGATAGCAAGAGAGAGAGAGAGAGACTGTTGTAGTCAAGAACCAACAAACATGCGTACACACACACACACACAATGTCACCTCTGGCCCAAGGGCATAAATAACTCCTGACACATTGACAAATGAATATGTACGCATTAGCATCACCATGACAGCTATATTCAAGACAAAGCCTATTTCAACAACTGTTGAACGTGTTGGTTAAAAGATGCCAGTAGAGCACAGAGACACACACACACACACACTAATTATATGCATCAAGGGACAACGCATTATTATAAATAAGATACGGTTTCTTTACATTTCTTTGTTACATGTATTAATCTATTCAATGATTTATTTCCCTGAATAGATGTTAGGACTTTGTCACAATTACTGACTGTGAAATCCCTTGTGGTGGGTATTTATAGATTGGTAGACCATTCATGATTTGGCAAGCTATACAATTCAGTGTGAAAACTCTCCATTTAAAATAGCCATAGCAAATCATATCACAGTGTTTACAAAATCAGGATGAGGATATTAAGTGATCCTGAATCTGTGCACTGAATTACCAAATCAAAATGTACACTCTACATTACATGGGGATGGGGCAGGGGAACTTACTGTAACAACATTGTCTTTTGCTTTAACTGTATATTCAGCTTTTGCAAGCTACATGTAATCTAATCTAATACACAAATCTGTGTGTGTTGAAAAAGTAATATGATAGTTCTACACTGCCCTGGCTCCGTAAATAGTAACAGAAACAAAGTGGCCAACACCCCTCATCTCATCAAAGCCGTAGCACTACGCTTTGCTTCACAATGTGTTTCGACATGTGAGGCGACCCCACCGCAGGACCGCTGAGCGATACTGTTTTGACTTGAGCTCCAAGTTAGCAAGAATGACTGACCCTGCCTTTAAAAGCCGACTGTGACAGGGTTGTAATCGCCTAGATTTTTGATTAAGACACAACAAAGAAACACATGCATTGCCTCACTGGTCTCACTGTGGGCTTGGCAATGGCAAGCCACCAGCATGCTTGCTGACTGACTGGGCACACTCCTGCATTTGACCACCACAGCATATCGTCGTCAGGGCCAGCATGGGACGAGGGAGGCTTTCAGACACCCAACACAAATCGCCACCTGCCATCGGTCCCATTATCCCGTCTGGGTTCCGATCTCTACAGCGACGGCCAAGTGCTGAACAAAGACCACCCAACGACACCACTGTGGCCACACAATTAATTTGTGTGGGTTTGGATTAGGTAATTGTATCCATTGGCTTTTGTGAAAAGGCTTGTTGTTGCTCAAAAGTGAATAAACGTATGGCTGAAAACATTATTTCTGAGCTGGCTAGCAGCTAGGTGTTTTACAATTCTCACAGCAGAGCACTTTATGGAGCAGGCTGCACCCATTTTCACCAGGAGTGACATTTGAAAAATACAACCTCAACGGGTGAAATTCATTATCAGCACATGTTGGCAATAGCAGATGGCTCCAAGCCTAAACAATGATGGACTAGTATCTACGCTGGGTTTGGGTTTTTGAGCTGCAAAACGTTTATTTTATTTGTTCATTTTGTTTAGACATGTGGAATAGACACATGGACACATTGAAAATGGAACCAACGTAATAAATCAAGGCAAAATAATTGCCCACTGCCAATGCTGCCTTCCGTGACTAAAGCCAGTGGGGTTGTGTAAAAGACTGTACTCTAAGCTGAGACCTGTCCCTGACCATTTCTCATAAGCGAAAAAGCCTCACCTTTTTTGTGTGTTCTCTGGTGACATTGAGAATAGAAATCAATGTGTCTGGGACTGCGCAGGAGCCCGCTCTTCTAATGTGGAATCGATGGTTAATGACACAGTCATTTTTCCTCATCCAGCAACCAATAGAGATCCCTAGGAAAGTGGGGGTTGCTCTGTGCTATAAGGGGCTGGTATGAGAGGGGTCAAAGGTCGCAACAAGAAAAGGGAATACAGAAGAGAGAGTACTGGGACCCCTGATAAACGTCTCCACAAAATAGGCTTTCCTCATGCCACCTTGATTTGCACATGGATTTTCTCTCTGTAGTAAGCCCCTTACTTAGTAAATGTATTATTTAATGAATAGGTTGTGTGGATGCTGACCACACAGTATGGAGCAAAATCACAAATAATACACTGATTCAATCATCAATGGCTTCAGATCACCTCTATACACAAAGGACATATTCATTCAAACGTACAAACAAAAGTCAAATATACACAGAAACAATCCTTTCTAGCCACAATAATCTCCAAATATTCCCATAAAGCTACACTCTTTAAATGGGCCATTCCCTACAGTCATATCATTATTATCTATATTTATCATAATAAAAAGTATATAGCCTCAGGAAGCCTGTTACATAAACTGTATTGTCTCTGGATGTGTGTAGAAATGACATTTGCCTCATTGCTGTCTTTATGAGACTATACCTGACAGCAGTGTTTCTACTATGTACATTAATTTATGGCGGCCTGCCACGGCTAGATCATGAATGCCACTCCTTCAGAATTGTATGAAATATGAAGATTTGTGACAATGCGTTGCAGTCCAGTATGCGCGAGTAGCCTAACAAACAAACAAGAGCAGATGACAGCAATATTACCGGGGAACTGGAATGGAAAAAGGTAGTCAGTTGTCGCCCAAAGGGGCGGTGCTCTCGTGCGTGTTCTACCTCGCCTAAACCTTGTTGGGCCAAGCTACCCATAAATCGAACACACCCCAGCTACCCATCGGACTCTCATATAGTAAGCTAATAACTATTTCACTTCACCTGTTGAGTGTGGGTTATTTGTGTTGTTGGTTCATGTGTCAATCATCTTTTACAACTGCAACACATCTCTTCTCTGTGCACGTTTATTGTTCCGCTGTGGTTCAGCGTTTAGGTTAATTCTTGTTCGTCTGTTTTGAATGCACATAACGTTTTTAACACTGAAACACAGGCTATGAGCTATTTAAAGCGCAGGAGTTTATACATTAATTTAAATGTATTATCATTGACGTAAATAGTGCCTGCAGTACTATATTTAAAGAGGTTACTGCTATAAACAAAAAATGTGATGAGGACAGAAAGGAAGTTGATCTACAGGAGCCTTTAGGCCTGCATCCTATTCAGTTACACGTTTAGCCTATCTAAAGATACCTTTACCATAAATGGATTAATGGAAAGGCACAAACTGCTGCTTGGAAATTCACCAGAATGCAGGAAACATGGTTGAGTGTTTTGACACATTTCTGGGGAAACGCCCTGATTTTTCACATTACCTATTGATGTCCACTCAGACCACCAGCGTAGGCATGCACCGCGCGCACCACCCAGGTATAAACGTTCTCCCCCATTGCTTCAAAAAAATCCTAGAGGAAACACTGTGACAGTGTACATCACTTGTAAACAAAACAATGTGCATGGTGGCAGACAGACAGACAGACAACTCAGGACAGTGATGCCATGTAAATGGTGTGCTTTAAATGAAGGTTGCATGTTAAGCCTGCACGTGCCACAAAGCCATTCTCAATGGCTGTGTCACAGTCTGGAAGCTTGCTGTAGCATCTTTTAATTAGTAACACATCTCTCTTGAAGATTCTATTACTATTTATAAATAATGCAATTGTTTTAAAGACATTACTTCCTTTCCCTATTTTAGCCTTACAGATGTTGTGCATTGCATTGTGCAAACATGCACATGAGATTCAATTATGTTTCTGTTTGAATTGGCCAAAAGATAAAACAAGTTTCATTTTACGAGGGGTTTGATAAGGGATTAAGATAATAATTTAAAAAATAAATGAAAAAGTTATTACCCATCCCAGATCCGGTTGATGAGGGGGGTTGTTGGTGGTTAGGGAATGACCGCATGCTTATTTGTCCATTCTAGATCAGTATTTGCCGTTCATTAGACCACATTACCAATGTATCTCACCCTATCACTGCTAGCTGGGAACCCTTGGGCCAGATTACCTAAATGAAATAATCTTGATCATTGTCTGCAGATAATTACGTCCAAACAATCAGAGGAGGCACTTTGACCTTGCATAGCACACAATACTGGTAAAATGACCTTGAAACAACATGGTGTTGTATAACTGTTGTTTTGTTGCTTTTTCAGTATGTGATGGGGGAGCCAAACTAATAATGTGTGCTGTTATTAGTTAACGTCAGCATACATGTTACCCTGTGTTTGATTTGGCTAATGCCAAATGCCAAATGCCATTATGGCTAATGCCATTACCCAAGGGCCTGGCTTCCGGTGCAAAGCAGCCTGGGATGTGAGCCATGATTCTACTGATAGACGACATGGAATAGGTGAGTCGGTTACAGCACTGACTCACTGCTTGCCTCCCCTCGCACCCCCACCTGGCCCTGCCATGGCCTTCCCTCCACCACCAGTGGGGGCCTTGGGGAGGTGTGGGAGGGGGACGCGGCCCCATCCATTAGGTCTAAGTTGCCTATAAATCGACACATCCGCGCCCACACTTCACCAATTGCCACATAATTACATTTCAAAGGCGCCGCGTGTTGACCTCCGAAGAGGAGCTCGCAGTCGTAAATAACTTGGGAAGGAGGGGGGGGTGGGGCGCGTAAATCTTTTACCCCGCTCACCTGCTGGCTTGTGCCCAGGAGCTTTAAGTATGGTGTGTGCACACACGCACACACGTGCGCTGATATGACAACAAGGCCCTCTCGGTTCTTCGGCCCTCTGCAAACGCTCGTCGCGTTTTGGACGTGTGTGAAAATGAACACCAACACCCTCACTTAGCTATTCCCCGAGACGTACACCTTTCCTGCTCCGATACTTCCCACAGCCTCCGTCGTCTCCTCTTCTCTCCCGTGCCTTTCCTGTCCTCTCTAGGCTATTAGCCACAAGGCCTCTGTGGCTGTTTAGCGTGATGGAACGAGCGGTTGTCTTCCTCTCAAGTCACCCTCGGGAGCTGACAATCACTGGGCCAGAGGAGGCTCGGCTGTAGAGAGTGCCAGGAGTCAAGGGAGCCCCAGAGAGTGACAACCCGAGAGAGAGAGGCCTCAGTCAGGGTCGGGTGTCATGGCTCTACTGGGTGCCATTGTTCCTGCAGTGAGGCCTGATAAGATCATGCAAATGGCACCCTCGATCAAGTGAATGTATGCAATATGCGTTTCCAATGAGGGTGCATTCCGTAAGGTCTCAGTGGACTGGCAGCAGATAACAACCCTTAACAAGCACTCGTATAGGACCAGCTGTGTTTAAGTCATGAGACAACCTGTAGACACTGCCTTCCACTAAAACTCTGGGAAAGTAAAATGTTGACAGCCAGTAGGTGACGGGATGACAAGGTGACACAAACAAGCCCGGTATAGATGTTAACCGGATGTCTTTCCCCGCGTACCTCCATCCCTACCGGGCAGCTGCTGTCTACGAGGGTGTGGGTGGCAGGGGTGTTAGAGAGCATTGTTTATGTGCCCTGTCAACCTCTTTCCACTCCATATGTTTAGGGCTTTTACCACTACAGCAACTGTTGGGCTGTTGTAGGGAGCCCGGCTAATATAGACGCATTCCCACTGCAGGAACCGCCCCTGTACAGTAGCTGCTCCATCAGGGCTGTGTTCAAGGGTGGAATAATTACCTGGGGCAGGTACTTCCGATCGGTCCTGAAGATCTAAACTGGACTCAATACTGTTTAATGTGACGCGAGTGACAAGACAAAAGTGCCACTATATAATTTAGAGCTGCCATGAAGCCATTTAATTGAGTATTAAAGTTGCACATTTATAGCAACATTCAACTGCCAACTCGACCTTGAGGTAATCCTATCGTTATCTAGACAATCTCTGGTTTAACTGTCTAATGTTGGTGCTGCCACTGGAAAAAAATATAATGATGTTGTCGTGCTCGGATGTGACGTTGAATTGACAATCAAAGAGTGAAGACAACATTGCAGGTCCATAGTTCCAGATTCACATTGGAAACAGACTGAAAGGGCCGATTGGTGGGCCGTTGACATTGTTGTCAACATTCACACCACTTGAGAGGTGTCCCGAGTTTTTGCAGTGGAAAAGCACCTTTTGTTATCCACCAGTATACCTGACAACCTTGACAGTGCGAGACAGAGATATACAAGATAGATACACACAATGCAGATTGTGTGTTTTGTGTGTAATTTGTGTGTGATGCCTTGCCACTTACTGCCTGGCAACCCCATGCCACTTGCATGATTTGTAGCTCACCAAGGAGAGATTAAACTAAACAGGTTTAGTGAGAGTGTGAGGTTAAAATACCAATGTTGGTATAGTTGTTTCTTCACTGGTGATATGCACCAATGCAACATGTTCATTGATAACCAATCTACACGGTGTTGCAAGCTGGCTGAAATCTCTCAAAATGTGCCGGTCGTGTTCATTTTGCTCTGACATTACACAGAATATGGATATAACCTTAATGAAGTATTAAATACCGTCTTGCTGTAGTGAAACTAGGTTGTGTACATACTACCATGAGTCTGATTCAGGTAATATTGAAGCTAAAATAAATGAGCATACATAATCTACACATTACAGTGTTGTAAGTAAATACAATGAGGGAATAAAATAGGTTCACTATTCCAGGAGGAGCAGACAGTACAGTACAATCTTCAGTTATCCTAAGATAGCTGTTAAAGAGGTTCACCCTTTGAGATGGCTTTTAAAGCATCGTTGAGTGTTGGGTGAATGCCATGCACACACACACACAGACCTGAAGGAGGAGTTATGATAGCCTCAACATATGGACTAAATGGATTTAACGTCGCAGAGGACTGGGCTGGCATGCTGGTTAGGTGAGTTACCCACAGCAGATGCTTCACAGAAGGCTGTGTGTGTGTGAATGTGTGTCTCCGTGTGCGTGCACATACACCCACGTCGTCTTCACATGTCCAAATGAGCGTGCACTCATCTCTCGTGCATAATGTTGTTTTTTTGCTGTGTCATTGTGTCTGTGTACCACAGCTGTAGATTCAAAGTGTATGTGTACCACAGCTGTAGATTCAAAGTGTATGTGTACCACAGCTGTACATTCAAAGTGTCTGTGTACCACAGCTGTAGATTCAAAGTGTATGTGTACCACAGCTGTACATTCAATGTGTCTGTGTACCACAGCTGTACATTCAAAGTGTATGTGTACCACAGGTGTACATTCAAAGTGTATGTGTACCACAGCTGTAGATTCAAAGTGTATGTGTACCACAGCTGTAGATTCAAAGTGTCTGTGTACCACAGCTGTACATTCAAAGTGTCTGTGTACCACAGCTGTACATTCAAAGTGTCTGTGTACCACAGCTGTACATTCAAAGTGCTTTAAGCCCTATCTCATATTGTATATATGGCCGTGTTCACACCTGACATTAACATTAACTTTGGTGATTGGATCACAAGTGGACAGCTTTAAGTATCTGTTAACACATTATATATCTCAATTGAACACTTTCCATCTATATGCAAATATACATGTACGTAAATGTTTCAGTTGCTAAAAAAAAACCCCAACAACAATGCTTTTAACTGGCGGAAGGAACAACCATCAGGTACCTAGCCAGAAGGCAAAACAGATGATGTCATTTGCTGCATGGTTCAAAAGGGTTGAACTTACTGTCTTCATTATCCCCAGGTGTGTTATGGGTGTAACGTATATAATAAACCATGAAAGTGTCATATCCCATTCCCTTTAAAATCCAGGTATGCTTTGCAGACTGCTAACAATTGATTTGCCAAGTTGTAAGAACTCTTCTCTGCAGAGGAAAGAGCTCATCTGCTCGTTCGAAGTAAAAGTGTAAAAGCACCTATCAACAGTAAGATTCCACCATAGCTCCCTTCATAATTGATGTACACACTATTAATCGGTTCTTATTGTTTTTATTTTGCATGTTTGTACGCTCCTGCACTTCCTTGTGTGTGTAACACTCAGTGCGTTGTGCACCCACTATACAGGTATTAAGCTACTCTCATGATAATGCAGCGTTAAAAAATACTGCGCCTGTCACAGAGCTAGCCCGTGCCCTATAAATGTATGTACAATTCTATGTATTTTAATAGTGTCTGAGGTATGTTTTTTCTAAGCGAACTCTAAATGTTTGGTGGGTTAGCTGATTAGCAGTAGGCTAGTCATTGGCTGAATAGGAACCAGCTGAGACTAAGCAAGTTGGTCATATATAGGGAGGGGATCATACTTGTAAACAGAAGACAGGAGGGAGAGCTACGGGACGCTTTAGTTCAAAAGGGATTTGCCTGTTTTCCTTTTCTAGTCTTTTGTTTGTAATTTGGTGTTCAGTTATTTTGGTTTTCAAGATTCTATTTGGTAATTTTTGGTTTTGTTTAGCCTGTGCTCTACCTACTGCTACAGAAGATCTGCTGGTAAATAAACATACCTGGACTGCATAGTTCTTGTTGTTGCCTCCAATTCGTGCCATAGCTTTTGAGCAACCTTACAGCGCCATTGACTTCAAACAAGGTTTTTTTTGGTAAATCGCGCAATTGCTTTCCGCTGTGTCAATATACAAATGACCAAACCTCATTTTAAGACCAAGCACATTTGCCATTTAATAAACCATGGAAGGAAAACTAGCATAGACACTTGGGTCTTGGTCACTCTTTGCACCGGGTGTAAGATAGGGTGCCTAGACAAATGTATACAGTACGTATATTAAGACGTGTCAATAGTGCATCCTGAATGTTCTCATATCTAATGAAGGGCGCTAATGAATGGGTGCTCGTTATCTAGAAGCTAATCATGTAACACAATCTTGTAATTTGACTAATTTGACACCCTTGATTTATGTAACACCCCCTAACACACACCCATCAGCACACAACCCCTCTCTCCAACACACCAACACACATACAAACACAAACACAGTGATTTTACCACTCACTTGGTTGGCTGCTGCTATTAACAATCTGTGTGTCACATTGTGAAGCGTGTAGCAGAGCTCTGTGCATAATGAGATTCTTATCACTTTATGTCGGTGTGAGGGCAAGCCGTGTGTGTGTGTGTGTGTGTGTGTGTGTGTGTGTGTGTGTGTGTGTGTGTGTGTGTGTGTGCGTGTGTGTGTGTGTGTGTGCAAGCATTGCCTGCAGGAGTGTGGGTGACAGCATCAAGGTGACAGTCTCTCTCTCTCTCACACACACACACACAACCACACACACCATCAATGCTCACACGATAGAGACACACTAAAGCAGGTTTTTATCCAAAGGAGATTACAGAGTGCTGACAGTAGTGAGCGTATCGCTTGTGTATCAGTGCCATGGAAAGCACCATTGCTGTTAAGACTGTCCATGTTGCCCCAGTGAATTGTGCATAGAAGGCTGACATGGCCTAAATTAAGTTGGAGTTAACGAGCTATAAAAACACAAGGCAATTTGTTCCCAATCACTGCTGGTTTATAGTGCAGTGATTTAGGTTTAGAGGAAAACATGCAACTTGTGAGGCCATAGTACTTGGTAATAGCAGTTGTACTAGCAGCATTAAAATTAAACACCCAAACAACCAAAGTAAACACAATGTAAAATAGCTCAAAGCAGCTTTGTTTAATGGATGCATTTAAATGACACAAAAAGCACAAGCCACCTACCATTTTTGTTAAATATTTTGTTTCTGAAAAGACTTTTAATTGTGCAGCGTTCACCGTGTATTGCCCTGGGTTATAACCAGACTTATAAATAGATAGATACATAGAAAAAGATGGGAGCTTCCCAATGGCTCGTTTCAGCCACACGGTAATGCAACACAACAAGGGTTATGGGAAGCACCTATAATCAATCTTGGAAGTTGATCTTTAGCTTGCTCATGACAGAGGATGACAGACCACATCTGTACATGCTTTGAAAGAAATGTGTCAGGGATTGGGCTGGGTTTGGGGAGGGGAGATAACAGGTAACATATGGAATATATGGGGTCACATAGTACAGTTGCAGTCATGGATGCTCCTCTCAGGTCATTCCCTGAGAAGCGATAACCCTACTTTGATTCCATTGAGGTAATACATGCTCTGTACTGCCTATCTACTGTATTAGACTTACAAAACACATGCAAATGGCTCTACCTAAAAAAGAGACTGATAGACAAGGTTTTGTTTCCAACAACAACAACAAGGCATTTTGTGTAGGCCTATTAATGACAATCTGAATGGGACTGCCACAGAGTCAATATCAAGTGCTCTCTTTCATCCTCTGTGTAATTGCTAACTGTGTCAATAGTGACATTGTTATTTAGAATTCATTAAACCTTACTGAGGCATTCAGCAGTCTGAAAACAGACCCAGGGTCAAAGTACTGCAGAGCATTTCGCTACTTGAATATACACATGTGGCAATCAATTATGAGCTGTCCTTTTAATTCAGACACAAATACAAAATTAATCTCAATAGCAATGATGATAGTCTTGCTGACCTACAATATGTTACAGGCTGGTTCAGCATACACATTCCAGAAAAAAAAAACTGCGGTTGTGCAATTTTAACTCAACATTATGTACTTTTTAAATTGTACATAACTACATTTTAATAATATGTAAATAATAAAGTCTGGCGGTCTTTGACTTTTCCTAAAATAGTGTTGTGTTGCATTCCATATTGTTAAATATAGTCAAGGTAAATCCAGATAAAAACATGGGAATTTATACATAGAACCGCTGGGTAAAACTAACTCATTATCAAAAGTTTCACTTTTACTATGTTGCTAGGCAACGATATACAAGTGTGTGTGATCAAAATCTACATCACTCATAATAGTAGATTCTCAGTTGGCCCCACAACACACACAATGCATAACATCTTGTCTGTCTGATGTTGAAGCGCTGTTGAAGATGCTGATGCGCGCACAGCGAGTAAATTATACAGAGAGCCTCCTCAGATGTGACACTTTATGAGTTTAAGGCGCTTCTATGTGAAGGGTCCATAGTCTACTGGGGAAATAACAATGAGATGGAGTTTGTGGTTCAACGTTGTTGAGTAACCTGTTACCGAACTCGTAACAGATTCCAGGAGACACTTGATGAGGATGCCATTTGACCACGGACACATTTGCGATCATGATTGTGTAGGAGAGATTCTTACAGGACAGATTTTTATTTATTTGTACTAGTCAGAAATCACAAAATAAAGTACTGTACACACTGAAAATCATGCTCATGTCAAAAGCTACTTGCAAGTCAGATGTGCCACTCAAATATATTCCCTAGTCAGCAGCCAGTAAAGCAAGCCCCGGAAGAACATCATCAAGTGCTACGTTCTGGGACAGACTATTCCAGAAGATAGTGCTACACCTCTTCTGACAATTAAAGTGGTTGGGTGGGTGGGTGTCAATACATTAATGAAGAATCAACTTAGAAAGAAAGCTAGTAAATAAAATATCTGCAGCTGTTGTCATTTTAGAAGTGTAATCCAAATCAATCCATCACTGTCAACACATGTATACAACTGATTAACAATCTAGTTTCTTTATAAATTAAGAAATTTCACAGCATTAGCATTACCTTCAGCAATTGGACTGAACCCTTTTACCTACGATATTTATAACACTATGAACAGGGCTATTTATTTAACATTAGAGTCATTAGAGTCATTATATTCTGATTTAAAACCAATAGTAATGCATCTATTTTCAGTATCTTATAACAGACACATTTACTGCGTCTGCACATCGCTATAAACCTGGCTCGCCAGATTATTTTTTAAATGCATATTGTTGTTTACATAAATGCCTCTATGGCACTCCTCTATACAGACGTCATAACAAACCCACCCCATATTAGATATATGCGGTTGTGATTAGCCCATCTAATTCCAAGATGGGTGGAAATATGTCTCAATAGGAGAGTGGCCAGATGTATCTGCCAGAGCAAATTAAACATGATCTTCCAGATTCGTCGGGTTCCCAGGCTGTTTCCACTGTGCAGCCAGTGAAATTAGTCTGACTGTCACATCTGTCATGAAAAACAGTGTGTAATAAAATGGAACCCAAACTTTATTGAACAAGACAACACCTACACATACAGTAACTGTACAGTAAGTCATGTGGCCACAAGCCACATTACCTGCTGTAAATGCACGTATGCATCTCTAGTCTGTGTCAATATGCATATTTTGCAATGCTCAAAGTCTATCACTGCCCTCCAGTCTACAGCAGGGGTTTCCAAACCTTCCAGGTCGTGACCCCCACTATCCCCAGAGGTGGTTGAAACTAGGGATGCAGCGATGAACCGGTTTCACTATTAACCGGAATTAAAAACACCATGCTTTTATAACCATAAAGGCTCAGCAACACAGTGTTTTCTTTCCTCACTCTCAAAATAGAGACATTTCTGCAGATTGCAGGTGGAACAAATACAAAGTTATACTGGAAAAATGTCATGCTGCATGCTGTCATGAGAGCAACATCATTGAATGTGATTATTATGCGTTCATTGTGCTGCGCCACGACATAATCAATGACGCCACACCAAAACAAACTTTCAAACTAAATATATACATCTAACATAGTTACAGGTAAACTGTAAAGAACACTTTATTTTGTCAGGAAATAGAGAATGTCTGCGTTCGAGACAGCTCTGACAATAATTTTGCTCTGTGAAGTGTGAACTGTGGCAAGAAACAGCGCTTGTGCTCTACAGAAAGTGCAGGGTGTAGTGCAAAACTTCACTTAAATCACTTAAGGAGTGCATGATGAACTGCAAGGAAGATAGCCTGCCTTAGCTGTAGCCAACTAGTTAAGATAGTAAGCTAGTAGTTCCCTTAAAATGTTACATCATTTCGTAATTTTATATTGCTGTAACAGTAACACGTAGGCCTATTACATTTAGAGGGCCTACGCGTGTGTCGCCCCCAGCCACAGCAATGAAACAAGTCGAGTGACAGCTGGTAAATAAAAATTATCTAACGTTAAATCTGCCTGAATTATATTTCGATACAATATACGATTTCCGACTTGTTTAAACGTAGTCCTCTGCGACCAGCTGTTCCCTTTAAATGTGCTTTATATTACAGTGATCATTTTGGCTTTCCAGCAGCAGAGCTACGCGCATTTAGAGATCGTCAACAAAGTACTCTGTAGTGGGGAACGGATTATTTGAAACTTTGATTCTGTTAATTGAATATATATATGAAATACAGCTGTATCTTCACATACTAGTGACCTTCCAGACATCAAAATGCAAATACATTATTAAGGGTAATTTCTGGAGGATGGAAACTGTATTTCAGATTAAATTGAAGTGTATCCTTTTAAGAAATTACACCAGAACCAATGTTTTAGTAGTCATGGGGAAGTTCCATGGAACCCCCCGAAAATAGGGGGACGCCTGGGCATCCACATTAACCTTTCCCCCAACAGATTAGTAGCAATTTCTTCAATCAATGAAGTAGCAGTGAGTTATTAAGAGTTTTACCATTTGCAATAAAGCAGGAGAAAAAACATTAGATTGCGCTCCAAAACGGCATACGTGTTTTGAATTTCATGCATAATAAATGCAAAACCGTGATTATTCCTCAGACTATAATTGTACCATCAAAATTTCTAATCGTTGCATAGTTGAAACATAACAGCATTAATATTATTTGAAGGTATTTTATTAATATAGGCTAGTAGCACAACACATCAACGTAATGTATAAACTGTACTTCAACTAACAATTATGGCTAAAATATGCTACTTCTATTTATTTTTAAATGTTGTTCAATTTCTACTTCATCTTGTGACCCCCTCCACTGTGTCTCGTGAACCCCTGGGAGGTCCTTATCCCCACATTTTAAACTTTACAAATGCAGCTGTCGCTCGTAATTCAGGTGGCAAAATCAATGTCATATTTAATCCAGAACTTAAAACATATGAAATATGTGCCTCTGTCAATAATATGTATTGTTTTATGAAAAGTGTTGTTATTCCATCACCGCCACAATGTGGATGATTTCAATCAATAATTCACAGAGGCTCGTCATTTCACTAATTTCTCACATCTGATCACCATGGCAACAAAGCTCCCTACCTCTGCCATTAGCTCCCCTCCTGGTTTGTTCGAAACACACACACCCCACACATCCCCCCCACACCCACCCACCCAATATAATGTACCTCATTATCTCTCAATCAGAGGATGAAAAGAATGTTATGCCTTCATACATTTTTTTATTATGCTTAACTATGGGGTGTCAATTCCCTGATCTCTTTGCCTCTTTCGTTCTCATTCTCCTTCTGTCTTTTCTAATTGATGTAATAAATATAATATATAATGAAATATAATGTACTTGTCTATTAAATGAAAACAATCTGTAAACAGCTAAGTAACCAATGAAACCAACCCCTAATTAGGGATGGCACGAGCCAACTTTTTCAGTCTCGATACCGATAGATACATGCACTTTGGGTATCGTCCAATACCTAGTAACGATCCAGTTCCAGTGTTAATTTAAGCCGTATTCCTCACTGTGACTGAGGGAGAGACTAGCAGTTTATGCTACGGTAGCCTACCAGTTACTGTGTTTGATTTGGTCACCTGCAAATGTTGAACATTAAACTTTTACTTATGGTTTGTGTACTGGCGATCAACATTAGTTCTTTAGAGTATGAAGCTAGAGACCACAGAAGAAAACTACTAGTGAGGTGGGTAATTTGATGACAATATCGTCCAATGATACTGAAACAGCAGTGGATGATTAGGGTAACCGTCAATCTAAACTTCACAAAGTGAACAGAACAAGCAGAGTAATTCATAGTTTCTGCCGCTGAAAACAACCCACGTCTACAGCATGAAGGTACTGTATGTGAGAAGGAACATGCCTGATAACAAGGTCTCCCAACACTTCACCCAGGCGTCGATTGGCCTAGGTGGTCAATAAAACAGTCAGCGCTGAAGACGAGTCACGCCACACATGCCCGCTTGCCTTTTTATCAGCTTCACGCCAGCTGCCAGTAGCTGCAAGGGGCCAATCTATAAGGGCAGCAGAGGGCTGTCGGACCCGCACCCGTGTGATTAAGAACAACAGTCGGGGGGCTTTGAAGCCGGGAGCAGGGCTCGTCTTCCCTGCATGGTAAACACACAGACCGGAGAGGAAACAGACAAACAGGCCCACGCACACGTGCTCAGGTCATGCATCACATGGTCCACAGCACGCACGCACACGCCTACAGCTGGCTGCTTTCAGGGCCGTGCAGATAAATGCTTGCCCTGCGGTGTGAGAAAAATACGGGGTGTTTGTCACCGAGGACATTGTGCACCGCATCAACGCTCATGGAAAACGCACGCACGCACGCACGCACGCACGCACGCACGGGCGTGTGTGCACATGCAGGTGCACAGCGCAAGTGCATTCTGCATCTACAGTATATAAATAAAATTGTCCACTCCCCTTGTGACAATTACCATGGCGACACCCTAACAACAGATGGATGGTGGCATTTTATTGTCGGTCTTCTTTTGGAGGTGTAGCTGCATTCTTTTTAAAGCTATAGCAAGTGATTGTGTGTCATGCTAGCAGACCAATAGCCACTGCTACTGCCACTGCTATACGACATTAACAGATTCTAAACACAAAACATTTTAGTCTGCACACCTGGTCGCTACAATTCCTTTACTTGTCACCGCCATATGGTTTATTGTGGTAGCAGCATGCAGAACAGTGCACAGTGGCTATAAGCTTTGTCATAGTGTTGCTATCTATGGCTGCTGCAAGCATGCATAGTGCAAACTACTGCCTGTGTGATGAATGTCCCTAAGTTGTAGCACAGGCTAGATGCCATCCTTGATGGGATGGGGCTACCCTCTCAGCCCCCACCAATTTTACACAAACGTACACATACCAACATTACGCGCAAACACATTCCTGACCCCTCCTTGCTAATATCAATCCTCACCTTCACCATTTCATCTGTACATGACGAATAGCCAATGCAAACGTGTTTCACAACACCTGGCTATGCTCCCATTCTTGCCAAAAGCTTCACTTTCATACCCTGTGGGTGTTTTTCTTCCCCGGTTCTTACCATCCATCTCACGCGGAAGACTGCCGTTTAACAAATCTCTAGTGCTTTTTCATTTGGTTTCAATCTGCAGCCTGACAACCTAAACGGCTGTTGAGCTAAGCCGAGCTGAAAGGAGATCGGCGAAGTTGGACCAAACAGCATCTATGTTGCTGGATTAACTTGAACTTTCTTTCACGAGTGTGAATGAGAGTATGTGGAGATAATGCTGATCCTAGATTGACACATCCATGCAGGTAAAACTTCGGCTCGAATTAGGCCAAACACAGCCTCAATATCCTCAGTTAGTTTTGATTATTGAGAGGCGGGTTGCGTATCTGAGGCGCCGGTCAAACAACATTAATCTGTATTTACTTGGAGCTGCTGAAGAAGACACCATGGGATTTATGCACGACTCTCCTTCACTGAGGTACGACACTCCTCAATTCCACTCATCCTCACTCATCACACTTATCTATCCGGTGAGATGTTAAGTGAAAGGCATTATGCCTTGCATCGCACCTAGAACCATTAGCTTTACTACAGATTTACTTTCCCACTGAGAGGGAAAAGGAATCCTTCAGCATTCAAATTACCCTCCAAGATAGCAGAGGAAGACATGAGTAGGGATGCAGTTGGGGCTGTTTTGTAAGAGGGGGAGGGGACCTGAAAAACCGAGTAATGCATCATTAGTTTCCTCAAAGGAGCTCTGTGGTGACAGCGTCAACACCTTTTGCCACATGCAATTATTAATTTAAATAAATACGGCTACATCAACATTATTGATGATCAGAGATTAAGTTCAGATCCCTCATGTTCCCCTGGTAGACTATGTATGTAGTGGTCTTGGCTGACCCTTTCACCGTCACCCACATACATTTACACACCGTATGGAATCTCTATTCCTGATCCTCTGTCCTCTGTCTTCACAACTTGGCTTCCGGTTTAAGGCATTTCCTTTCAGTGTTGGTTAACAGCAGGTGCTAGTATGCACCTGGAACAATGGTATAGGTATATGTTAGCATCTGACAGAGTTAAAATAAGAAGGTTCTCATTCTCGCTACAATGTAACCAGTTGAGTTTAACATAAAACAGACACTATAAAGTCATTTATTTTCTATCTTTACCCTGCCAATGTCCACACAGAACATTAAAGCAGAAAGGTTGTGTGAGGTTAATAATGAAGGCCAACAACATGCATCTTCATAACTAAAATGCTACAGTACATACAGTTGCCCTGGATTAGTGCCCATCCAGTAGGCGCTCAATCCTATTTGTGACAACAAAGCCTCTCCTATAAGGAATTATGCTCCACTGCTAAGACCTGCTTACATTGTCCCCCCAAAGGACTAGAACAAAGGATATCCTCCAATGTGTCACTGTAAATACAGATGACTGGCCTCATTTAAAAGAGGAACAAAAAACTAATATTTTCCTGTGCTGTCTAATAAACACATTGGAGTTATTGAGCATAGTGCCCCAAAGCTAATAATCACAATGATGTATGTTATTAAAAGCAATATCACTTGATTACACAAGTGGGCTTGGAGTGTACAATGCCTCTGGAGTATAAGGAAGAACAGCTCTATCTCTCCCGTCCCTAGTACGGTTGGTAGGCTGTGCTCAGTAATGCTGGAATTATTGCAGTAAAAGCCAATTGGGTTGAAAATGTCCCCATTGAGAATACTGCCTTATACAAGGTCTAGACACCAACTGTAAAGTGACCCTGGGTATTGACAAAGGCACAAATCTACTGTGCCAAGTGTGCTATGGCTCTAATATCAATGGAGGATTGATTTAATTCACATTCAAGTGTTTTTATTTCATTTATTTTTGAAGAAAATAAATGTATGTCGCAAGAACACATGAAAGAATATTAAAAATAGACTATAACCCTCCGTGACGTCACCCATAGCCTAGGGGGCTGACCATACTTTCTATTTTTGAGTCCCTGACTGATTACATGAATGACTGACCGACCTTGTTAAAGGAGTTATTTTATGGTCCTTTTCACTTGTTGACACAGTTCCTTGACTTCTCAATTCAATGCAGTAGACAAGCTTAGGTGAAAATAGCTCATAGTTTATGTGAAATAGCATCATCATACCACAAATCTCACTCTGTCTTAGACAACGGTCCGTCTTCAGTGACTGTTGCTTTAAATTTAAGAAGTCTCTGCCAAACCTGCCTCGACTTCCACGTAGCTGTGTTGAAGTGAGGATAAGACTGCTTTACTGCTTGTACTCAAATGCGGTTTGAACATAGTTTTATGGGTTTTAAACCACATATGGTTTATTTTCAGCAGGTGTTAATATTGCGCATTAATTCCGCCTCGCCGTCCAGACTACAGTAAAGGATACGGGAGGCAGAATGTAGGTCGTTGTTGTTTGTGTCAACCACATCAACACAGCAGCAGCTTGGTCACACAGCCCTGTGTAGGAACGGTTTTACGTTTTGATAACCAGCCATGTATCTACTAAGCACATTATTTCATGAATGAAGGTTCAATTATATCATAGCACAACATCGCAGCCATCCTTGCCCGCTAAACAGCCATGTACCCATAAGCATGCATTAATGAAAGAAGGGTTACATAGCACAAAATTGCATCCGTTCCTGCCACTATGGTACAGGGTTATGATAGATAGGTGGCTAGCTGCTAGCAGTGGCTAGCTGCTAGGTGGCTATATCACTAACATAAAGTGATATTTGGTTAAACAAGACACGTTAAATTTAAACCAAGACATATATCTTTGTTATTTTTACGGACATACAGTTACATTTTTTGCATGATATGACAAAAATGGCAATACGTTTCCGGCAGGAAATACAATTTCGGTATGACACCCGCGAGTACGTCTATCATTGATCATCAACGATCAATGAGCTAAAAGTCCACGTTGAAAGGCCCAGCACTTGTCCGTGTCACATCGACATTGTTAATTCCTGCCAAAAACAACTAGAAATACTTGGTTTTTATGGAATTGGTCATTTAAAAAGTGTATGCGTGGAATATGTGCGCCATTATATACAGTAGGTGGCGGTAACACACAAATAGCGAGAATCTCCAGAGAAGAAGACACTAACATTTAAACTAGCTGATCGGTTGAGTAGCTTCAATACAGGAGACTGCATTTTCAGGGTTCTGGATTTACAGGCATCCATAGATTGAAACGGCATTTCTATGCCCCAGTGTGTTACTGTTCTGTGCCTATTAAAAAAGATGGACTACAAGCTGTGTGAGTAATAGTAATTGATTTTGGTGGTCATTCGCCTTTTGGTCGCTTACTAAGTCCCTGACCTTTTTTTCATACTGTTATAGTCCTTCCACTGTAAACAGTCCATAGGTCAGATTTACCGTTCGCGTTTGAGTGAGGGCCAGCTAGCGAGGACGAGCTAGCACGGATGTGCCTCGCAGGAAGTTCACTCTGCCCGCCCTGAAATGTGACATTCCTGATCGTTAAGCAATCCCGACCAATCCATTTTCAGTTTGGACTTTTTCCTTTTTAATGTTCGCATGTAATAATCACATGTAGCAGATTGCACTTGGCCATGTTTTTTCTTATAAAATAAAGTACAAGTACAGTTGAAATTTAAATGTCCTAATCAATGGCAGGAACAACCTGTGTAGGTTGTTTAGTTTAACGCCCAAAACATAACACAGCAACTTTTATGAGGGGTACTTGCCAGTCATTTGTACGCTTTGTTTCCCCCAAAAAATGGATGTGGATGCCAAAATGACTACAACTTGACATAAGGCTGCTCGATCTGGCTGAACTAGATTTGCCTAGTTTTTCTTGTTCCTCATCCTCAATAATTTCTCATTCCGTCAACATAGCGCTAAAAGCACTAGAAGACATACATTGTAGCCTACTGTTTGTTTCTACTGAAGGAATCAATCACGGTGCTGTGAAATGGCCAAAAGAAAAAATAAGGAATATTATTATCTTGACTAGCTGCCATAATGGCTACAAAAGCAAATTATATGTTATTTGTCTTAGATTAGGCTATGTTTAAGTATTAAAAGTGGAGCCAGTCAATCTGGAGAAAGATTGGTAATTTGAAAACAAAAACACCTTTCCCTTTCATGTCATAGGGTGCTTTCTCAGAAGCAGTGTATTCCCTTGCTTTATTATAGCATAATAACAGTTACATGGTTGTGAAATCATGTATCAACTTTTTCAACCCCACAGCATTAACCTTCTACCCACTATGGGTACCGGTTGGTACAGTACATCAGCCCTGCTGCCTTCCTGACCCTAGTGTCCTTTTTACTGAAAAAAAACTAATATGGTCACCCTATACCAATGCCTTTCTTAAGAACGTATATATAACGCAGTACCTCACTCCACCTGCAACGCCTACCCTCTGCAGCTAGTGGCCATTTGATAAACTGCAGGGTTTGGCACTTTCACGTTGTATACATTTTTCAACACCGGAGGTTCTTGACATAAACACATTAAAAAAACAATAGAAATAGTAAGCAGAACTAAACTATTTAAAATATTCTCATTCATCCATTGGTCCTCCATTATTGCACTACAATAAATCATCTCTCCCACTCTGCATATATGCTACCATACATCACTCTCCCTCTGTCAACACAACCTTTCCTAACCAAGATATTTCACCATGAGACAAAAGTGCATCCTCCAAGGCTCTGATGAAAGCCAGGTGGTGACGTGGGGGTTATTTAAATCAATGGAGATGCCCGCTTCGCTGGCGGTTTATCACTCTGTCAGGTGGTAGCTAGCGCTGAAGGCTAGGATCAAAACATGATCTCTTCCCCAGACTAGAGCCCTTGCTGGCTCTAAATCTCACGGGTTAGCCCACCAGGGGACAGCTGGAGTGTATCCACGCATACAAACATCCCATCTGATGCTGTCGGCGAGGAGGGAGGGAAAAACAAGCGGCATTCATAGGCATCTTCAAAGAAGACAATGGGTGATCTATACAGTGGTCAAGGCATGCGGTATGGCCTTGGTCAGGTATGGAAAGTGCTTTACATCCAAAAAAAAGGGACACATTCACACTCCCAGTGTTTGCTGGCACCCACACACTGTTGCACATACCCAGACAGACATACATGCGCAGGCAATGCTGCACACTCAATGTGAAAGTCTTCTAGAACTATTTTAGGACAGAAGTATTGACGGCTCCAACTCCAAGTGTTGCCATGGCAATAGCACAGTTAAAATGTACCCTAAACCCTAATGAGCTCCGTAATCTAACAGGATGTCTGGGTGTCAGGAGGATGCATAATAAACACACACTGATTCTTGCAATCAACTCTATCAAAAATATACAGACCACAGGCAGTTAACTCTTGTAATTATCAGACTGGGTGGTGGATGGTGGAGGGTAATTAAAACATATTCAGAAATGTATGGAATACTGTATAACTACATTTAGTTGTTTGTATATAGGCTAAAAATAATGTTCTGCGGGAGTAGGTTCTGCACTTAACAGTGTGTAGTGTACATCTTTTTCATGCTTGTATTGTACTGTATATCAAAGTTATTATCATTGTTTCCCACCTTTCACTATCTCACACCTCTACGTGCTGTTTTTGTGTTGTGAAAATGTAGAGTGGAGGTTGCATATTAAACATTTTTAAATTACAAAAACAGACAAATGTTTCCATTTAACCTCATACAGAGGTTGCACTTTGAGCTGCAACCTCTGGAAGTGCTATATAAATAAAGATTCTTCTTTTTATTATTATGAATGGTAGTGAAGGCAGAATGTGGTAGTGCCTTAGACCTTGGTGGTCCCATGCCAGATGTTTCTAAGTCAGAACCACCTGTAGACCATTAATACTATTTGCCAACTCCCCTAGAAATTCAGTGATTTACATTCTACAGGCTACTGATGACACATGCTGACAGACCAATATTTCCTTGAACTCAATTGCTTAACAAAGCAGCAAGAAGGATGTTTAGTTAAGAGACTCCCAATACTAATTTTAAAGAAAGAACGAACTGGCTGGGATTGGAAAGCAATACTGTATATCTGCAATTTTATTTCTTTTGCTTTCTTATGCTTTTACCCAGGGGTGTACAACTTTGTGAAACATTATTTCCTTCTTTCCCACTGGCAGTGTTGGCCTTTTTTTGCCACTAAAATCCCCAAGCAATTAAATGAGTCTCAACAGAGCCTCTTTTCGATTTCCAATTGTCAAAGCTAGTGCTGGGCACAGAGTTTCCAATAGTCACATGCCAACGAACTTTACACAGGGTTTGTAGGTGCTGTACAGCTCTGAGCAAATAACTGTCTGAATGTACAGCAGAAAACAGGCTTCTGCTAACACAGGCAGCATGAGGCGGGATCAACACAATTAAAAGCAAAACAGAACCCGTGTATCTTCCCCTCAGACTGATCACCAAGCTCAGGGAGCTAGGGCTAAGCTCCTCATGCTCCTGGGTCCACAGCTGCCTGACTGACAGACTGTATGTGGTGAAGACTTGAAGCTGCACCTACTGTTGCCAGACGCTGATGTTCCCCAAGGCTGCATCCTTAGACCAATGCCTTACTCCCTTCACACCTACAGTATGATTGCATAGTCACACACAGAACCAATCTAGCATCAAATACATAGAATATGCCCCATACTAAATTGCAGAGCATCATATCCTTATGCATCGCGTTGAAATATACTGAATTGCGCTTCATCACAATATGGGTCACAATATCTTTAATGTGTCGGATCATTGGCATGATTTGTATCACATTTGCCCCAGGTTTGGAGATGCGTTTCTCTGTATATTTAATGTATATTTCCTCTGTAAGGCACAATCTTCTATGCAGTCAAAACATGTAACAAACAGGAACTAATGACAAACAAATGCTAAGCAGACATCTTGGGGAGAGCCATCCATGAGACGCACAGTGGCTAAATGAACCAACACCAAATCGACCCTTAGACTAACAAGGAGACTCTCAGAACGCTGTGTCCTCAGTTAGATAGCATGTTTACTCAGGACAGTGTGTCTCATTCTAACTGACTTAGTAGACCGTCTGCTTGAGACTTGATGAATATTTTAAACATCACACTTTTAGTCTCTATTTCATGCAATACAGTGTTAAGACTAGTTAAACAACAACACTTAGTAACAAACGCAGTAACTCTCCATACTAATTTGAAACTCCAAAACTAGTATAGTAAGTGATTGTAATACACGTTTTGGCTTGCTGTCATTTCTCAGCCTCAATGTTCTAAATCAGCCGCTGATCCCTGCTACCTGCCCCTTCTCTGCTCAGAAGTGAAATCATCATCTCATCTTCACACCCAGCCTGTCTCTCCCTCTCTCTCCACATACAGTCTTCTTACCTGCATTCATGGTTCCTAAGTTCAGCGTTAGCATACAAATACTAGAGGGGGCAGGTGCAGAGCTCATAGCATGCCTGGTCCGTTACCTCAGCAGATGGGCTGATGTGTTACATTGCCTTCAAATATTAGCATGCGATGTGAAGAGATTTGGCCTGTCTCTTATAACAGCAAGGCTCAAGTGGGAGAGATTGTCCTGTTAATGTATGTGCAGGACACGTGCTCCTACAGTATTTATAACTATAATTACAGGTGGTACAGCATGATTACACTAATATTTTGAACACTTTTAATTGAACAAACACATTATACACGAAATCAAGAATGATAAGGAACAATAACAGGTCACAATCAATATGATTAAGATTAATTGCACAATTTCTCCAACCTTTGATGAAAGATGACTCTAAAATCTCTTGGTCGGTCAATATATAATACATTCAAACATCACATTAATTCTGGTTCCTTTCTGTTAGTTTCCCTCCAGAAGCTGATATGGGCCAAATGGAACAGACAAGGTCTCTACATAGGACACGCTTCATGCCAGAGCTTTCCCACTCACTAATTGACAAAGGAGATGATTCATCACTTGCTATATCTATTGCGCCTGAATGTCAGACCTTTTCCTCAATCCCGGCTATTGAACTGGGAGCCCTTTATGGCATGTTGGAAGGCCGTTCTCAAAGCCTAGTGATAGGTGATAGAACAAAGCTAATGCTACACAATGCTACTTGGGCAAGGGCAGCTCTGGGTCCCATTTTCCTGGCCGTGCCAGCCTACCTTCAGTGCATGCGGTTGGTCTCAGTGGCAGATCTCATAGCGGCATCTGTCTCGCTGTTGTGATATCAGCCAAGCAAGGAGGAAAGCCTCATTAGTCCAGCCACATCAGCACACACGAGATCCCTGACATCCGATGTACAGAGACACACACACATTCTGTGTTCACTAGCCTGAGATCGTACACAACACCAATTTGGTGGTAGCACCGGTCCAACAGTGCAGGCCGTAGGGCCAAGAACATTAAGTTAGGTGGACACATGCCATGGATGATGCTTCTTTCAAGGTCACGGAGAAGTAAAAGAGGAAAGGGTTAATGTGTTTGCAGTACAATTTGAAATGCAATCTGATAATTCACAGGGACAGCTGTCAGATAAAGTTTCTGATGGAATTCCTATCTACGTGTGTTTGTGGGCACACACACTTTTGGCACAAGTGTGTAGCGCGGGCCTAAGTGAACATGTTTGTTTGTGTGAGTGCAGCAGTTCGTTCTAATCCTGCGTCTGGTGCCAACAGTCATCCATCACCACTGTCTGGAGGGGAGTGTTGCGTTGTATGAGAAGCAGACAAACGCAGGGTAAGGTTGTGTCCGATCATGTGTCCAGCTGTGGCTACACAGCCTGCCCATCTGAGGCTGTGAACCGCCGGTACCTCCGCTTAGCCCGGGGAGCCAGGAGAGACACACTCTAGCTGTGAATGCAGAAGGGGTTTAATCATGCATAAGGACACGCAGTACGCAGAGAACAGAAAACTACACAATACAAAGTGTTGGTGGCACTCCTATTCAAACTTCTGTGCAAATGTCAAATGTTCCACCAATAATAATGTGGCATCCTATTACTTAATAAGTCAATACATTAATTAAGTATACACAATTTATCACGGGAGACTGTGTGTGTATGTGTGCATGTTCACTTCCTTTTCTGAGCCTATTTATTTGTATATTGCCAAATCAATACATTTAAGTGGTTAGCGATTGAATCAGCAAATAAATTGACTGGAATACTAATTCAGTAGAGTAGTCTAATTGACAGTTATTCTGATTACCATGGACAGTGTGCAGCTACAGTACGTCACGCCAACTATTCTATGATTGCGCAAGCGTGTTTTAGGTTCTACCTCATGAATGGTTCATGAAGGATTTGCAGCACATCTTCAATGTTCATTCCTCGACATTATCACTGTAATACCATTGGATGGAACACAATGCTCTCTGACCAAGGGCAGATGGCAGAGAGGAAACACAACTGGAGGGAAAATATAATTTCAATTCTATGCAATCTTAATTGTAGTCAATCATCACTGTGTATCCCTGTTATTAGGTATCAAGCAACCGTTTGATTAAAATTACATACACCGATGCACAAAGAGACACACACTTCACATTTGCTCATGAATGCATGGTGTCTGTCAATGCAATGTCTCAAAAGTGACCACATAAAGAGGGCGTTAAAGAACACCAACTGGAGTGGATTGGTGAGAACGTCAACATAGCACCCCTGCAATCTCCATCACAGGAACACAAAGCCCTCGGCTGTGAGTTGACTGCAATCACACGGCGAGCGGCTAAAATCACAGTGCCATTGTTTGCCGCCAACCACAATCAAAGATGTATTGTGGAAAGCACCCACCAACCAGTATGTGCCTGTGTATGGCAATTAAAAGTCCTTGGACAAAGAAGAGTTGCTGGAATCGGTACCATCACATCTCAACATAGACTATGCACTGACAACTTTCAACAAAGTAGCCTTGGTGTGAACCAGTGTTACTTCTATGTTTTCTCTATATACTGTATAAATGTACTCTATTATCGAGTGTGTATGAGTGAGTCAATATGCTTGACTTAATTCATATGCCAACAACATGTATAGACATTAGTCTATTCATATATTCATATTGCTTTTAACCTGCCTTGACAGGTTTGCATACATTTTGTTCTGATTGTTCAATGTACAAATTTAAAAGTAAAACGAGCCTTTGCGAATTTGTTTAGTATAAAAGCCATTATTAAAGCATTGTGATTAGGAGCACCCAAGCCATGTTCAATGGCCTCTCTGAGCTGTCGTCTATGATAGTTCTCATTATTTTGCTTCCTTTGATGAGAAAACACATTCTTTTTAAATCCCATAGTCTTGTTATCATGTGTCACTCGCAATTCCTGCCAATGAGAAACCCTGTAGCTTCTACAGTTTAATTCAGATGTCGACTATGAGTCTGGTAGGTATTGACAAAGCCAATATGATTGGTCCATTTGTGGTATTGTTTTGGTTTTCATGTTGTTCCATGTTTGTTTAATGAATATTATGGTCTTGAGATTTTTCGTTAATTTGCTTTTGTTAAATATTTTGATTAAACTTACTAATTGTCGTTCTTATAGTTTATTTTGTACATATTGCACATTTGAGCATTCAGTGTCTTCTGAGTTAAAGCTTCACCCGTATAAATTCACCATCCCCCTTGAAATTAGCTCAGACGCACGTAATAGATTACATTATGGTCGAGGATGACATGTCATTCCTCATAGAATGAAACTCTCTGCATTGCCTTCATCAATATTCATCGTTCATTCACAGAGGTATAAAACATGTTATATTTCCAAATGTTCCATGAACAAGCGTATAGGATGGCACACATAATACACACAATGATGAAGATGTTGTAAGTCGCGTGGAAGGTCACCCACTGTAAACTATGTTAGCAGGTAGACACTGTTTGTCACCACTGCCACTCTGAATGGGGGCGGCCCTTGGTTAGAATCTGGGGCATTTATCAAAGCACTGCTTACTGATGGTACAATGTCCTTGGGAGAAAACTCCCAATGTAGAGGCTAGTTTGTCAACACAAAAAATACAGTAAATTGATTTAATGTAGGGCTGAACAATTAATCATTTTCAAATCAAAATTGCTATTGGAAACAATATGATTAGCATGAAACACATGGAATTGAGCTAGAAGCAACTTCGGAAATTTTAGTCCCGAAATAAAGCAGCACTTCGGTGTAGGTTATTTCAGGTTTGTAGGCTAACTAATAAAGCTATTGTGAAAGGTGACGTGCTGGGATTAGACCTGGAGAAACTTTAACAGCGTTCAGTTCACAAGACACACTGTTGCTCTACAAATTCTGTATAAAACCCACAGCCACAGTTCAATACAAGAACGTGTGACTGAGGTGCTTGATTGATCAGAGCTGGACAGGCCATCTTGTCACAGTTTCAGTAATTCTTTCCTCATTAGAAGGCATGACTTCAGTACTGACTTAGTAGCAGTAGCCATAGGTCCATGAACAGAGGTTAGGATTAAGGCTATCAGACATGGTGGGATGTGTCTAGGACAAGCTTTGTTTTTATTGCACACATTATAAAATGTTTGATTTACCACCAAGCTTCTACAGGGAGAAGACAATTGCATTTACAAGCTAAAATCTGAGGAGACATTCAGACTTCTAAAACACATTGCTGCCAAGAAATTTACCCCCTAAACAAAGACACACATTAAATAAGAACATTAAATAAGAACATCAATCAATATGTGGTTGAAAAGACAATCGAACATGGGAACAAAAACATGACTGAACTGAAGAGGCTGTTCTTGAATACACTCAATGTTGTAGCCGAAACGGAAAAAAACGCTTTAGTGAGGGTAACACAGAATTAGCTACTGCGCTTACAGTGCTGGATCCAGAGAGCAAGACCTTTCTACACAAAGAGTTGTTACATTCCAATGTCGTACACATATAAAGTTTAAACACAGATAAATAATGACACACATGGAGAGAAGTTAACAATTGAACGTATCCTTATAACACAACACAAAACATTGGAGGCAATGCTGTGTACTACTGACTGTTTCTAAACTCAATAACCTTTGGTGCCTCCACTGCCATGTGTGAGAACTTGTTCTCTACCTTGAAAAATTATTTCATAAGGTGCAATGTAAGACTGCATTGGGATTTGGTATTTCTGTTTGCGGGTGTCGACGGCAACCATTGGCATCCAATAATGGTCAGAAATTCAGCCGAAGAGGAATTGTAAATGGTAAATTAAATGGACTGCATTTAAATAGCGCTTTTCTAACCTTCCGGCCACTCAAAGCGTTCAGTATTGCCTCACATTCACACAACGATGGCGATTGCTGTCATGTAAGGGGCGACCAAGCATTTAATTTGTTTATTATTTCATCTTTACATTAGAACAGTTGTTCTCAACCTTTTTTGGGTCAGCGCCCTTCTATCCATTATCCAGGTCCCTTACGCTTCCCCAATCATAAAAACTAGTCCCTTAATATTAATGATTATTATTCACACAAAACACATGTGAATCTGTTGGAGAAGGTACAAAGCCATAACTCCATAATGAAGACATTCAATTGATACTGATCGATAAAATTTTTCTGATGCGTTGCAAAAAGTCAAAACATTTTAATATAAAAAAAATCCTCGCCAAAAAAACAAATGCCCTCCAAGAGAAGCTAAGCGCCCCCCTTTCCTAAATATTGATTCCAGCGCCCCCCTCCGTCCTCTGAACGCTCCCTGGGGGGCGGTACTGCCGACGTTGAGAAACACTGCATTAGAATATAAAGCAGATAATTAGGGGTGTAACGGTACGTGTATTCTTATCGAAATGTTTGGTACGGACGTTGCGGTTCGGTGCGTGCATTTGTACAGTATGATGCGAAGAAAGCTGAGCGAGCATAATGCTGAATTGTTCTCCGATTTTGGACGTTTCCATGCAAGTAAACTGGACGTGGATTGCTGGTGGATATTACATTATACAAATTATTACAAATTATATTAGTTTTAGCCAGTTACAATATGTAGAATGATGAATGTATTATATAACAAGAAGTAATGTAAACAAAAAAGATTAATACAGTTGGATCAATTACATGATTTGAGCTAATGTTTTATTTTCAATTAGTATTTGTAGTGCAATGTCATAAATGTGAGGGTTATATAGGCTATAAGCTCATAGGGTATGTGAGTAGAAACACATTTGTACCGAAAACATACCAAACTGTGACGTCTAAACTGAGGTATGAACCGAACCGTGCCTTTAGTGTACCATTAGAGATACCCCTACAGATAATATATGTTGATAGTATCTCATGTGGTAAAGCTCCATCACATATTGGAAATTCTTAAAATTTTAGGTGCGAGCTCTGGTGCAATGCTTCAGGAACGCAAAGCCAAGTTCATGCAGCTGGCATTTTAAAGGGAAATGTATTGTTATATGAAAAATAGTCAGGCAGTCAAGGGAGAGTTTGCTTTGAAAAGTAGTTGGGGGTGGAGAAATCTGCATCACTTCACCACTAGCTAGGATAGCCAAGCTAGTACCGTGATTTCCCGACTATTAAGTGCACCGTATATTAACCGCAGGGCAGTATTTTATGTAATTTTTTGAAATAACTTGTCTATTATCTGCACCATTTATTAACTGCAGTTTATTAAATGTTACGCCATCGGATTAGTGGGCTGCGGGCCAGCTCTCAACATGCACTGCGCGGTCACGACTAAGTAGCATGCTAAATAAAATATAATCGGGTGGACAGCTTTAATTGCCATCCATCCATCTTCATCTTATCCAGAGTCGGGTTGCGGGGGTAGCAGCTCAAGCAGGGGACCCTTAACTTTTCCGAGCCACATTAGCAAGCTCTGACTGGGAGATTCCGAGGCGTTCCCGGGCCAGTGTGGAGATATATGAGATTTAATCTCTCTACCTACTCCTGGGTCTTCCCCAAGGCCTCCCCCAGCTGGAAATGAATGTAACACCTCCCTAGGGAGGCGCCCAGGGGGCATCTTTACCAGATGCTCAAACCACCTCAACTGGCTCCTTTCAATGCAAATGAGTAGCGGCTCTACTCCTCACAGATAGCCAAGTTTATCGCCCTATCTTTAAGGGAGACACCAGCTACCCTACTGAGAAAACCTATTTCGGCCACTGGTACCCGTGATCTAGTTTTTCCGGTCATGATCCACCCTTCATGACCATAGGTGAGAGTAGGAACAAAAATTGCCCAGTAGATCGATAGCGATTGCAATACTGCTTTCGGTGCTCCGATTCTCCGGCCAATCTCCCACTCCATAGTCCCCTCACTCGCAAACAAGACCCCTAGGGAAATTGACGATCTCCCATTAACCTCCAGCTCTGTCTCTACCATAAAGAGCATATCAGTCGGATTTAAAAGTTCAGTAAAAGCCTCACACCCCGGGCAACTCCAGAGTAAAATAAAGTCCATCCGCTACCCAGAACTTCAGGTTACAGAACCAAACTGTGTGTAGAGGTAAGCCCCACCAGATGTTAATGGCTCCACCTCCCGAACAAGTTCTGGCTCCTTCCCCCACAGCGAGGTGACATTCCACATCCCCATAGCTAGCCTCTGCCGCCCGGGTTTGGTCCATTGAAGACCCTGACCTTCACTGCCACACATATGACTGTGCAACCAACCCCCATGTTCCTCCCATGAGGGGTGGACCCATAGGATGAGAGGAAAGTGCCACTTGCTTGTTCGGGCTGTGCCCGGCTGGGCTCCGTGGCAAACCCAGCCACCAGATGCTCGCCAACGAGCCTTCCCTCTGGGCCTTGCTCCAGACTTGGACCCTGGACTTCCTCTGGGCAGGGTAACTTCTCCTCTCTTATGTTCTTTCATGAGGGTCTACTGAACCATTTGTAGTCTGGCCCCTCACCTGAGACCACTTTGACTTGGGAGACCCTACCAGGACCACAAGGCTCCAGACAACACAGCTCTCAGGGTCATAGGGACAGACAAACCTCTCCACCACAATAAGGTGATGATTTCCGGAGAGCTTTCATTGCATTTAATTTTATGTTTTACATGTTACCGCACAGACTGTAGCCTATATTCTCACCGATCCGAAGCCGGCAAGACTGTAAACAATTGGACATGGCCTGGAATAATCAGAAATCTTTTTTCTATATCTGCTTAATGAAATGTAGCACAAGTATGGATAGCTTTTTGTCAACAGAGTGGTAAGTAGCCTACTGTATGCTTTGTAGTAATAGTAGTAAGCTTTGTTTGTGGGCCATCATGGAAACCATGGAAAATATTTGGAGTGCGAATGAATCGAGAACACGCAGCCGCCCATCTTCGAGATACTATTAAATATAATATATATATATATATATATATACGTTCTCGTGGTTACCTCAAAACCAGATGCATCGCTTTCGTGATTCTGCAGTAGATTTTACTGTCACATGAGTCTATGTTCTGAACACACACAACCAAATTAGGGAATACAACATTCAAAGTTATATTCATGGCACATCATTCATATTTAAGTTAATACAATATTTACTATAATACAACACAAATACTATTATAAACCATGCACATTCACTTCTACAAAACACAAATAAGAGCATAAACTAGGCTACAGCTGGCGGATAGTATAAGTCTTGCCCCGGGGCAGGACATGCTGGTATACCTGCTATTCCACCACACTTAAAATCAAACATAATAACTTACCCTGCTGTGCAAGAACACTAGTTGTTCCTGTTATGTCTGTCTCTCACAAATAGTCAAGAGGCTTGTGGTGACGTATGGACCAGCTGAGATTTTCTCTCAATTAACTGACAAATTATCCTACATTTACTGTAAATGTAACTCTCAAAAGCATTAATATATTCCTTTTGCTCTATGTCTGTGATATTTCATAAAAAATGTTTTCCTGAAAGTTGCTATTATTTCCTTTGATATAATTGAAAAGTCGGTTTAAAGAGCTTGACAGATGTAGTCTGGTACCCAAAGGGGGCGGGATGTAGCAAGGGAGTGTGAACTGGAAGTCAGAGAGAATACATGATAGGAATATAGATAATAGATAAGGCTGCCAGCTAAACAAAGATGTTATTCCAAATCACTACTCTGAACTTCTGATAACTGGTCCACAGAATTTACAAGAGAAGCGCTCTAGACGGCTATAGGCTTTCAAAAAGAAGTGTCCCGACATGTCCACTGTGTAACACCTATGACAGTCCTAGTATTTAATGTTTGTTTTTTTAAGCAGCTCACCTGACCACATATAATTTGTGAAGTGCATCATTGAACAAACTGCAAGCTGGCAGCTGACAAAAGACGGGAGTCTTTGAAAATGCTACAGATCTTACACTAGAACAAGTCTGGTGCAGGTTCCGGTGCCAAGGTTGACAGTGACCAAACAACGGACCGGGCACTGCACTGGCACGCAGCCAGCAATTACAGATGCCAGCAGGCTAGACACAGCATGCAAAACAGACTGGCCGTTTAGACACTTTTCATTCCTTGGTGGACATGGACATGTTGACCCACCTCAGACTATAGTACACTTGAGAACCACGTGTATCTGCTACAGACAGCAGATACATGTAAGCAGACAAAGTTTGCTTACGTTGGTGTGTGAAGCATACTTTATTATGTAATATATATTTATTGTGTACTAATACATATATTTGTAAATAACAGTTTTCTATAATTTCACATTGTCTGATAATACAAATGGAAGGCAAATTTACCATAACCCCAGCAAACCTCCAATATTGTAGTGTTGGAGGCGTAATGGCCCATTAAAGTAAGTTATGTACACCTTTGCCTTATTTTGTTTTTGTTTTTATTGTTATTGTTATGTATGGTTTATGGTCAGGAGTATTCCTGTTGGCTTAGTTCCAGGCTTAAAACTTTATAAGGATTTTTTTTTTAAAGAATGGAAAAAGTGAATTTGAAATGTCCTTTCGGCCCTAGCGCTGATAAAAAAGAAGGTAGTCACGGCCACTCTCTTTAACAATATTATCTTTGGAGTAAAGTCTGTTTCCATACTGTACTTTATATAATACTGTATATACAGTAAACTGTATTTTATTACTAGGAGGTTACAGCTTAGTTGAACGCAAAAGCCTTTTTGATTTACAGTAAAATACCATGGAAATACTTTTTGGTCACTTGTACTAGACTCATTATCATTTGCATTTTCATTACTTGAAGTGTGTGACTGGCATATTCCCACCATGTAGTAACTATAATTTCCCAATTCAGTCTTTCCCACGTATGGCTTTCATAAATGCTAAGCAGAGCACCTCCCACTATTAAAACATAGCCTATTATCCAAGCTCTGTAGGATAAAGTGCCATTTTGGCAGCATTGCCCACAAAATATAACTGCATCTACTATGTGAATGGCAGCTCGGCAGAAAGCAGAGGTTTGTGCAGCTGTATCCTCAAAACCCGGCAAGAGCAGGTGGGATTAGACATCCAGCATTTGAACACATACAAAACAAGTGACGTTTCTTGAAAGGAACACACACACACCTCTGTCAGTCATATGCATACTGAAGTTGCTATGACAAAGGATATCATAAAATACAATAAAACATCTTCCTCATTGGAGAAATAACTGAAGACCATCGAAGTAGTAATTACTGTATACATTCCAAATATCAATTGAAATGTATTTAAAACCATCCAAACGTCTTTGGCTTCCATTGGAATCAACGAACATCTACAATGCTGGTTGAAGTACTGTATATCAACAAGACATATTTTATTAAGTATATTTTCAAGAAGTGGAACCCCAAACATAATATTGTTCAAAACATACAGCGACCAACCTGAATATCTCATCCCGGTGGTAGGAAATCTCCCCAGGCAAGGGTTTTTCCTCAAAATAATCAGCGTCTTAAAGCAATAGTGCCACAAGGACATGTCAATCATTACCTGGGCTTGAGAAGGAATGACAAACTGTATGTGTGTGTCACCATGGCATGTTATGCAGCCCCACACACACATACACACCTTTCTTGGAATTAGAGTGGATTTAAGTGAGACCAGGCTGGAAGAAGACGGGGCTTTATAGTCGTGATTGCCATGCTCACCGCTCATAATGAGACGCATTATAGGCCCGATGTTGTAAGATTAGGGGACTTAAGAGACATGAGCTGCCTGACAGATCAGCCGAGAGAGGGAGAGTGGAGGGGAGGGGGAAGAAAAAAAGAGCCAAGTGACTAATGGATTCTTCATTCTCCCCTATATTTGATTCTTTTAAACATGTTTGTGTGTGATGGGGGGGAAGGGGGGGAGGGATTGCATAACAAACAAAAAAGAGGGGGACAATAATAGGATGAGTAGGGAGGGACAGAAAGATGAAAGAAGAAAAAGTGAAATGACACAGACGTATCTGCATTCTCGTGACAGGAAATGGTGAGCGGCTGCTGGGTTATTAAAGTGCTGACAGCCACTGACAGTGATACAGCTTTATTTTGCTTTGGCCCTGTTCGCCTCCTTCCACTGGAATCAAAAACACGTCTGTCAGATGTCGTACACAGCACTTGACAGGTGTTTGTGTTCCTGCTGTCGTTATCATTAATACGCTACAGACCTTTCAGCGGGAAAAATACATCTATTGTCTGGCTGATCCCTGCCTTCCTGGTTTGATTTCTCATTTTGTCACAAACATTATTTGACACGTTCAGTTATGTCAAATACATTAAAATGGAATCAATTTTTTGTGACCACCTGCTGTTGGACAAAATGTGAAGCAAATTGTTTTGGTGTATTTCACAATGCTTTTCTGTTGTACAGTGGAAACCCTTTTTTTAAAAACTAGAACTGTGGAGACTCTGCGTACTGTATAATGTTGCATCAAAACAACAACAATACTTTAATTTGTTCTCGTTAAGATGCATCCCATAAACAAGTGTGAATCAACAACAATATTCCTAAATAGTTATTTTATTGTACATTATACAGTATCATTATAGTAGTATATTTTTTTATTTTTACTTGATTGTTTTGGTGCTATTTTCACAAGTATGTTACCCATTTTCAAAACTCTAAATGCAAAACACAAAACCAATCACACATATTATACAGAAAGTCTTAGGTTTAAAACATTGATAAATTCATTAATTGTGTTCATATACATTTCTCAAAACACAAAATACCATGATTTAATAATTCATCCACAACATGCCCAATTTACTTACAAACAGCAAACAAGATACATGTTTCAAAATGCAAACCTATCTCAGACAGCTTGTAATAAATTGCACTGCAAGACGGGCTAAATTAGTGGCATGTAATAAAAATAATACTAAAAGTAATGTAATAAGTAATGTATTACATTGTAAAGAAAGTAATTATGTAATATATTCACACTACTTCCACTGAAAGTATATTCTCCAACACTGGTTAGAATACTCAACAACATTGGGATGAGAAATGTATTAAACTATTGCTCGAACCAGAAACTATCCATCTCACTATAGATGCAACCCTCACATAGAAGTGCCTTTAACTTGTGTGTCAAAGTGCCACATCTGAGGAGGCTCTGTACGAAGGCTATACTCAGAGCACTTCAGCCACTGCACATTATGCTTGTGAAAATATTACAGAAGCGATAAAAAAATAATTCAATACACTAGTAGCATTATATTACAGAAATACATAGGGCAGGACGATTAACCTAAAAGTAATCGAAACCGATAATTCAGAACCTCTAATGGACGTAATTTTTCCAGGTCGTTTTTTTCTATATTTTAAAATCGTCCGTCTGAAATAGAGCGCCATAGGCGTTAGATTTGGCCTACTTGTTTGTTCTGATACTGTCTGCTCATCATCTCTGTACATGTACAGTAGCTTACATGACAATAACACGAGATTCAGGGTTCAATTCATTTATATTTCTTTCACCACTCCACCCCTACATTGTACTGTTTACCAGTGAGGCACTGTACATGTGTGTGCTGTGATGTGTGTGCTAAAGCTTGTTTGTTATTGGCCAAAAAACTAGCTCATTTGAATATGGGAATTGATTGGGTCAGTGCCATGTAAACATGGTTCTGGGTTTGGTGAATGATTTGGGAGACCTTCCATATATGGAGCGGCTTTGACGAAACTTCACGTTGCCGTCTCTGGCTGTAAAAGGCAGAAGCTAGTCTCAAGAATAGCATGTACCGTTCTTAAAATGTTATGATAAGCCCAATTTCAGGTGGAGCGTCGTGCCACTGCCCCACTCGAACTTGGTGGGTTAAAGTGTACCTACAACCCAGTTCTGAGCCTGACTCCCCCCACTACAACTTTGAAAAATGCATCAAGGAGCTGAGTGAGGGGAGGGTCTGAGATGAATTAACGTAAACATTTGAATTTGATGACGTATGAGCGTACGGAGTGTACCGATGAAAACCAGCCAGGCTCTTTGGTGATTTTTAATTGAATACAAATTTAGATTTTCATAAAAACTGACATTTTGTCAATATTAACACCAGCACAGTATCATCACAGACCCATCCTATTACTTTGTATACAGCACACACAAAACACATTTTAGGGTGCAGTTACATTTTAATAGAAACAAAATAAAGAGGGGAAAGCAGTATAGAAAAGAGGTCAATGGCAGAAAATGTTTTGCCCAATATTTCTGGTGTAGTGCAAAAAAGTGTCACACTGTGTGAGTGTGTCTATTGGCGTCGTGGGGGCCCTTTTAACTGGTCAACTGCTGATTTTAACAAGCTCACCCATAGTGTGCATGCTCACACACGCACACACACACACACAATAGTGCTAAACCTCCGGGCTGTGTGTTAGTTCTGAACTCTACAGAAACGTCCTACAAGGGATTCGTATCAGAATCCATGAGGGTGTTGGGCTTAATCACACACAGTAAATTAAATCCCTCTACCAGTGTCTCCCAGCATTCTATTAGCCTTCCTGCTCTTACCATGTTCTCCGGGGCCCTGGTGACATAAGTCCTATTGTCCCCGTGCGGTGATAGATCAAACTTACAGTAGCATCGTCCTACCACAGAGGCCTTGGCCTGAGTTCTTAGTGCGAGCGATAACATGGACCCCTCCCATCATTTATCACCGCCCCAATAGCCAAGCCTGCTGAATACTACATTCCACAAACACAAGGGGGCATCTCAGCAAGAACACCAAGGAGAAACTGTGAACGGCACTATTGTAGGCTACTGCAGGGACAATGCAGCATGTGTTTCATTGTTTTAAAATTGGCATTAACACTATATGGATCACTGTATACCTAAAAGCATGTGGAAAAGAAAAATACACGGTAAAATTGACTCATGCGCCAAGCTACCGCATTTCTAGTTATGTTATTGTATTAAATCAACCTATTAATTCAATTCTTCACGAATAAATGTCTCATCGAGTTTGTTTAATCATCTGTGTTTTGGTCCTCTTGTTTATAATCTAGGTCATAGGGGATGAATATTCTGCCATAACCAAAAATATACGTTTCAAAAGGTCGTAGCTCAGAGTTTGAAACCTTGAAATATATTACAAAATGTTTTGTGAGCCTGAATAAAAAAGTCTAATCTCTGAAAACATTATTTTGTATTTGAGTTTTCCTTCTGCACAACTGCAACACTTGTTTTTCGAGTTGCGAAATCCCCTCTGAACACCAAGTTAAATACCTTACCTGCAAGTACATTGCAAGTAACTCTGTTATTGTTGTTAGTGTGTATGTAAGGGCGTAATATGTGCCCGTGTGTCTGTAATCTACTGTATAGCATATAAAATACTGTATATGCACACACATTTTGTCTGTGTGCCTGTACACTTATATTCTGACAGGGTGATTCATGGACCTCATCCCTCTTATTGGGTTTTATTGATCAGATGTTGCTGCCAACCACATAGAAATCTTGAGCAGGAAGATCTGACAAGGACACACAGAGGCATCGAGCAGTCTAACAGCACGTAGTGTGGCAAAGCCAGCCTTTTCTTGTGTAAAGTCTGCGACACAGAACTGCCGTCAATATCTGCCTCCTTGACAGGAGAGGTATTTTGTTTGACATGCACTACAACCAACTACTGTACGTAACTCAGTGACTAAGTCAGACTTACACACTGTTGGGAAACTTAAAGGCAGGGTTAGTCATTATTGAGAACACTGAGCTCAAATCAAAACAAACTGCCTCTGAAGCTACGCCCCACACACTGAAATTCACAGCAAGCCAAGAGGAAATGTAGTGAGCGGTGTTCGCCAATTTATGTTCCTATATACCGAGCAAGGGCTGTGTTGCATTAGCGGATCATTTTCTCAGCACGCACAGAGAACGATAAGCTAGAGAAATGCAAAGAGATTTTTGAGGAATTACACAAAACAAAAAATGTGCTTAAAATAGCTAACAATACATGTATTGGCACGACTCTGGCTATCTGCATGTCTTGTAAATCTGTTAAATAAATAAATATGGGCAGGCATATATGTTTGTGTGCGTTTGTGCGTGTGTGTGAGTGTGTGTACTCTTGTACCTGGGGGCAGTGGCCAGCACCAGCTGTTGCTAATAAAGCAGTGTGTTAATAACCAGGACCCATGCAGATCAGTTACCCTCTATTAGGCTACACCCCTGCTACTCTCACTACGCCGTATAGCCACTCTATCTGCCTGCACAGCTCTCGCTCAGTGACTCAGTCATCCTCCAGCGTTGTTCCAGAGTTGGGAGAACGTCACAGTAGCAAGTGTGCTGAGCCTAGGGCTCCTTGTGGATGTGGCGCAAATTAACACGGAGGAGGCTAATTTAAGTGTATTTTAATGAACGATGGGGTTGGAGTTCTCTACGTCGCAGCGGGGTTTGGTCTCCAGAGGTGGTGGTGCGTAAGTGCGTGCGTGTGTGTGTGTGTGGGGGGGGGGGGGGCTGACCCACTGGATTTGTACTGGTTTGGTTTTTAATAGCTTGCGTACACGCTGTGAATGTTCTGTTCTAGCGTCTGTCTTACAGCTCAAACACATGCTCTCAATAATGACATTCTAACACAACAACAGGCTTACCTCGATGGCACATGCGTTGTAGTCATAGAAAACTTTGTTATAATATTCTCACTTTCTCCATTCTACTCTTACCTTTGTGACACATCCCTCCCCGCCCTGGCTCTCAATGGGACACACAGTATTGCATGTGAGCGTATCACCACTTTCAGAAAAACCTCTTGGATTTGTTTTTCCCCCCAGTCTCCCAGGTGAACTGGCAGTATCACATTTGAGACACGTACTGCTCGTTTTGACAGGAAGTAAACATTTCCTGCATGCTAGGATTCTTTAATATGATGCGCAGATTAAGTCTCAGTTTGGACGCAAGAGGAAATCAAATTCCGCTGGTCCACATAGCTTCCATTTCATTGGAGGGTTAATGGTTTTGGACTGTTAACGGCTGTTTTATAATTACACAGGCTAACAGAAGCAGACAGCGTTAATAGACTGACGCAGCAGGCTGCATTTGATCTTTTCTTGCGTATGCACCACAGCTAAAGTCATAACACCTAATATATAACAATCAAATGAGATTTCTTTGCAGTCCAGATTTTACAGAGTGATCTATTTGTTTTGAAGTGAGGGTACTATGTCCTACCTGTGAGACAGTAGTTGTAGAATAACACATTGTACATTACACTTCCCATGTTAATCTGTAACAGGGCGTTCTTCTAAGTATTGGTGTGATGTGATACAATGGTGCAGTGGGCAGGAATGTAGTAATGTAGGAAGTAAATAAAGGGCCATTTAATCGCTGGTAGTTAACTGGTTCCCAGTGGTGGCATCTGAGAGGCACAAGCCTTGAGTGATAGTTATCTCAGGTGGCTCTCTCATTATCACCATCTCTGAAATGCAAATGTACTGCAGGCACGGTACTTTATGACAGATGTGTTTTGTGGCGGCAGCCATTTTGCTTTGCTTTTGAGAGGCTCTGCCGTCTTTGCTAGGCAGACAAAACTGGTTATGTTCCATAGGATAATTGTGATTTTTCTTTATTTTTATTGACTGGATTACCATGGCCTTATTGGTAACAGTATTTGGAGCAAACAGCCAGGGCACTGCTTCAGTGAGCAGCATGGTAATGCAAGGTAGCCTTTTGAACGGAAAGTCATATTATAGCAAAGTTACAGACCATGTTAAATTGTACAGCAGGACGGCTCCCTGATGGCTGTAAAAGAGCATAAGCCAGCAGCTTACTAATAGGACTTCCCAATTGTCACCTACAATGTAATGCACAACTTGGTTGTACAATGGAATCAAGAGATTTAAATGCTACAGGGTATGGCATGTTTCCATGGGGTGGCGCTGACGGCTAATGGTGTTGGAGGGGAAATAGGGAAAACAAAACCAATTTTATTTTACAAAGCAGTCCCTAACGAAGAGGCAGATTCTCTCATTTTCTGATCCAATTTCTGGATAAGTGAATCATTCTGGGTATCGTGTGCAGTGAGCTGCACCAATCAAACTGCAGTGTCGGCTTGAGGAGACATCATCTGGCTTCGACTGCCCCAAGGTTGCCATGGAGGGAATGGAGGGAAAGAGCGATGGCGATAAAGACAGAGAGAAACAGCTTGAGCCAAAGATGCTAATCATCAGAGATAGGAAGAACAGAGAGACAGCCACACTGTCTGAAAGACTACATTTCAGCAAAAAGGATAAGGATCGCTGTTTGAATTTCTGTATCTCTGAGACAGAATTATCGCAATATCTGTCTGTGAATGTAGAAACATGACAAACATATCACAATTAACCTCGGAAGTCAGATGATTATGCTGTATGAATCCCCAAAACATTTTGTCGCGTGGAAACACTTCCCCGTGTTAGTCAGGAGGTGTTTGAGACACTGTGACTTCACCATCTCCAGTTCTTTGCCTGTGTTTTGTCTGGATGCTCTCATCCTCATGGATGAGTCACCTGCTAAAAAACAAACACATTCACTCTAGTACTTCCTCCATGGAAGCATCTCAGCATCTCTGAACATCACAGGCACACCAAACCCGGCACGCTTGAAAGTCAGGCTGTTGAAAGATGGCGCTTAATTATTCTCAAGAAATGAAGTAAAAACATAAGGTGGCCAAACAGCCCCAAACTCATCCAATGATATGTAGACCTCATGTTAGTCACAGGGCAAATCCACAGAAAAAAAAGAACCCATGGGTGTCTTCGTTTTCAGAAGGATGCATAGAGAGCGTACGTCAGGCCATATTTATTCAAAGCATTCCCTCTCATTTCATTAAAATGCCCCATGCTGGCGAGTTGTACTCCATGTGTGTGATGTTGTCCTCTAAAGCATCTGGGTCTGGCCACTTAAACAAGCAGAAACATTCCAAATGCTGTTAGTCTGCTTGATTTAATTTACCTAGCACTGCATATTGGACGCAAATGTTTGAATAAAGTCTGACCTTCTCCTTGCTTACTAATAGCTCTCCGTGGACCAATTTGTTGAATATCACCCACCATTGTACACATAGGTCGCACAAACACTAATGCATGAGCACACACTCACACTACTAGCATGTACAAATTACTTACAGGCAATGAAATGCATCTGTGAAGATAATGCATTATCTTCTGTCTCTTTAACCCAGTGGTTCAACAGAGATGAAAACCCAATGTCAAATCAAGTCAAATTAATTTATATAGCCCTTAATCACATTGCAGTCTCAAAGGGCTTTACCTTTCACATGGAAACAAACAACACCCCCTTAACCTGCTCCTCCCCCCAGGCAAGGAAAAACTTCCATTAAAAACCCCATAGGAGAAAAAAAATGGAAGAAACCTTGGGAAGGGACCACAGAGGAAGGCATCCAGCCCTCCAGGACGGTTCTGCTTCATTTTCCAATCTAATTAGTTCCCTGTTCTCGATCTGGCCTGGGCCCTCACAAGCAGGCAAGGACAAGGATTCATATTCAAATACAGCACTGGACGGACGGACGGACAGACTGACTGACAACCTCTCTGGGGCAACACACACACTCCAAAAGACATGGCTTGAGAAACACCCGCACCAATGCAAGCATGTACTAACACACACACACACACACACACACACACACAGTATAGGTTGAGATTGACCAGATTCAAAGTGTCATTTCATTTGGCCAACATGTTTATCTTAAATGACCAATTTATGGATGTATTATTAAACATATTATCTTTATCCTTAAGCTGTTACCCACAATGGAATATGATAAATTGTTAGGTGAAAAAAGTGCCTAATATTGCCTGTAGATTATAGTACGGTGGAACTAATTCATCCTTTAAGTTTCCAGAATCATACTATATACTGTATGTGCATACATAATAAGAATTACTGACACTAAAATATTCTCCCAGGGTGCTTCACAACTGCTGTGACAGTGTAATTCCCTAAAGGCATTTCAATTGCATCATTTCAATTTGATTAAAAAAAAGTATATGCATGTTTAAAAAAACACCACAGAGCAATAAGTTATAGACTTTGCAATAGGACTAAACCATTTTTACACCAACTGCACAAGTATGGAGCACAAGTTAGTCTGCTGTGCTATATAGCTTGCTATAGGCTGTACATAATGGGACTTTTTGGTGCAGTGTTCGCTTGTTTATAATTATAAGGCGTGTACCAATAATAACACATCCAGAGATAGCTGCTCAAAAACTGCTGCTTCTGCAAACATTTAAACTCAAGCCATCTAATTTTCAAACTACTTTCACGAGGTGTCGATACGACCCATTAGCTAGTCCATCTCCCTTCTTATACTGGTATCTCTCTGTCGATCATTCCCTTAGCCCCATGTGATGCTGATTGTAAGCTTGCATGCTTGACATGTCAGCACATTTACAGCCTCCGTCTGGGCCGTAATGAAAGCTTAAGTGGTACGAGCATGCTTTATGTTTTAGAACACAAGCAACAAACGGAAATAAAATCCATCCACCTACATTGCTATTACTACTGGCCTCCATCGCAGTGTGATATATAATATTTTCATTTCAACCGACTTTCTAATAAAAGATAGAATAGAAGCAGTTAAAAATACAATGATCCCATGACTCTGGCTTAAAGGTCCTGTGTTTTCTAGTTATTTTATTTTCCAGTATACTGTCAGATCACCACTATGAGCTATTAAAAAAATGTAATGAAAAAGCACCGACTGAAACTCCAAGATATAAAAGGCTGTCCAAAGTAGGTGATAATTGAAATGATAATGGGCCTTTTAACATTGTTGACAAATATATATCACATTTGTGTGGTTTCAAACAGCAACACAAACCTCAATGTCAATAATTACCTACTAATAAATATGAGTCACGGTGTCAACATATCTGACTCCCACAGGTTCATTGTGTTTATTGTGCATTGTGAAAACAACTAAAGATCTACAGAGCATCTGTAAACCTACCAGAAATAGACAACAGCAATTGCTTTCTATTTTACGGACCCATTCTTAAAACCCACCTTTGTGAGTCGCCAGGCACCAAATGAGTAAGAAAAATTTGAGATTTTGTGTAGACAACTCTCTACCAGACAAAATATGAGTGTTTGGCACAGTATTAATCAAATTGTCTCTACTACAAAATAATATAAGAGATGTAGAAGTACAGAAGTGACTGCAATGTGTTGAACAAGCCATTTGCTCATATTTCATGCTAGCTACTGCTACAGCAGTAAAACCGGGGGATGTTTGTGTCACACAGGCAGAGACGAAAAATGATCTTGACTTACCAACTTGCGATGAGTCACCTGGAGCAAGACAATGGGGAGAGAGAGAGAAATGTATTAGTTTTAGGTGCAAAACAACACTAGCAACATGCTAACCGACTGGAAAGTAGCATGACATGAGGTACCATATACAAATAGGTCACAGGATAAATATCTAAGAGCTAATAAAGGCCTATATATGAAGTGACCTAGCCTACTCCATTAAAGGCAGGGTCAGTCATTTTCGAGAACTCTTTAAATTTGAGCTTAAATAAAAACAATATTCCTTCGTGCCCTCCGAGGTGCCGCCCCACTCATTGAAACATATTCTGAAGCAAAACGTATATGGCTTTGTTGATGTGAGCGGTATTCACCAATTTGTTTATGTTCCTATTTACAGAGCCAGGGCTGTGTAGAAGTAAGATAGCGAAATGCAAGGAGATATTTGGTGAATTTGACAAAAGGTATATTATCTTACAATTAGCTTGCAATATCTGACTTTACCTTAAACTGTCAAATTTAGAATTATTCAGTTACAAAATGTGTCCTATTATGTTATTTAGGTTTTGTTTCGGGGGCGGGGAATTTTTATCATAAAAAGAAATTCCACCAAACAGTTTAGCCACACATTAATCTAAGTGTATTTATTCAAACAATCCAAATACCACAATTGTTCCTCCCCTTAAACTGGCATTGGGAAGAGTGGCATAATAGGCAATTAAAGAGTAAACTGCAAGCTTGCAAAAACACTAACAAATGCAGTATAAGGGGGAAAAGGCACAGAGTGCTAAGGCTAGTCCTATTGAGACACAGTCCATAAACTCATGTAAACCAGGGCAGATTGGTTACTGATTGGACCACACACAACACACCCAAACACACACAATATACTGAATATTGTTATTGAATATGGAACACTTTATAGTATGGCAGTGTACTGTATTGCTGCCACGTCAGAAAGAAAAAATAACTCATCAGTAGTTATCACGTTATACGTGCCGAAGGCTCAAAGACATTGGATTTGCCCCACTGGCCATTCTCACCACTTAAACCCTCCATGGTTTGTCTTTTTATTTGTTGCTGTCTGCCAAATAGGACGCATCCCAGGCCATATTGGCAAGATGGCTGGATATTTCCATCTGCAATTCTAGAGAACACAAGCGTAACAATGGTTCCCACCAAACATTAGTTCCCAAACGAAAATTACATTGATTATTGCTGTGGCGGTTTTCCCATTATTATGATGTGTCCCTGTTGGTGTACAGGGAAACAAATAAGAAAAAGTATGCCTGGACCAAGGTGTCTGACATTGTTGGCCTTATTGGTGAGTTGGTGCTTAGTCTATTATATTTTATATAATAGTGCATAATATAGTTTATAAAAATCGGAGAGAATAACATGCTTTGGCGCTTTTTGTTTAGCTATTTATTATAAAGGCGTATTTAAATCTGCAACTAGAACAGTGTGTGTTTTTATTTTTAAAAGTAGTATAGAGCCAAGAGCTCACAATTGGAGACAATAGAGGTGCATGTCATTATATGTACGGTAACACATAGCTAGATAGCTTAGATACTTATTACATTTAAACTAAAGCTAACTACCTAATATTTTCACATTCTACAATGTTTAAACACATTTTATATGAAAAGGGTTACTTAAATGTAATCCTCAGACCTCAACACCTTTCATGACCACCTCTCACAATTGTTGATATAGCCATGTCCACAGTTGTTCTTGCTGAGTACGAACCGAATTTGGAAGTTCCACATACTTTAACAGAGCCAACGAGGCTGCAGCGTATTCTGATTCTGCACAGCAAATCTGTCAGAGCACTGAATAATGGTGGACGACGATGCAAAGCACATAGCATTTCTTCGTGAAGCCCAGTATTCCTCATGTTTTGGCAAGAATATGGGGACAGGGAAAAAAGTGTCAACATAGAACAATTTCGACAGATGGAGAGCTCTAAAAGATGAAAAAGGACTACTAATATCCTTCTTCTCCATGCCGTGAGTTGCTTATTCTATTGTGTTTTTGAAGCATCGAAAATATTAGCCTACCGGTAGCCTACTATTTAAAACTCTGTGGCGAGATAAAACGACGATCATTTTCTGTGTTGGACTGGATATATATGCTACTGTAGTGTAGTAGATTGACCCACATAGGGACTTTTACTATGCATGTGTTGTCTGATCTATGTTCACTTTGTTTCGAGGCTTACACGACCACTAAAGCATTAGCGGGAGTATGCTCTCACTAATGTTGCAACGTTCAAGTCGCATGGTCACCGTGCCATCATATAGTTTGTGTGGTTTGTTTTTCAGCTTTGAAAAGTACCAGGATCTATTTGCTCGACACCGGTAAAAGTTCCAATGATATCCACCTATATGCAGCAGGAGATGTATTGCCTACACCTTCCATTAGTATAAGTGTAAATTTGCAAGCGTCAAAATTGTGCATGTCTCAAAGTAAATTGCATAATTTGTTTACTTTGGCTACAGAAAATAGCCAATTGAAATGGAAAAAATACCAACCTACAGATAATTTCACATATGATGACATGAGATGCATAACAACTATGCTATATGTGGGTGGGTCGGGGACGTCAGTCTGCATACGGTAATACAAATGCCCTTTTTTTTTAGAAACTGGAAAACACTGGCGATGGCAGCTGCCAGCTTATAAACCCCTCTGCTTGGCATGAAATAAACATAACCTTCTTTACACCGGTGTTGCTTGAGTTATTATTTTGATTAGTTTTATATTTACATTTATATAAAATGTGGAGTAGCCTAGCCTATATGGACATTGTAGAATAAATGTATAACAAGTCCTAAAGTTATTTATTGCTAAAAGGCAATGTGCAAGTATCCTGTTGAATATAACAGTTATTAATATCAATATGTTCACTGAACCAAATATTTTTTTGGATTGCTTGGGTTTTGAACCTGGAAGCTCAATGTTACAAGCGTAAAAGCACAATGCTCTACCAGTTGAGCTAATTATTCAACTTGTCAATCACAAGAATGGGGAGGGGTTGGTGTTTTTGTTTACAAACATGTGCTGCCCTCTAATGGACAAACAAAGGATATAGGATGCGGGGCAGAGCAGCTTTACGTTAGCAAGCCCAGCATTCGAACGAATGTTGCCGCCTATTTACAGTAATATAAGAGCGTCCACAAATCTTTGTACAGCATCGGTGGCCAGGCAGCCAGAGCGATCTTCGACGCTCTCGCCGCTGACCGGTGTGAACGCAGAAGTTATAGAGCCAGAGCTGTTTTTATTGTTGGTATGCTGTTTTACCATTTGCTATATTATTGTTGGTAGCTGCTATTGCTTTATAATGTAGACTAATGCATTTGACTTACACCATACTCCTTGTAAAGTGCTTTAACTCAGCTGCCCTCTTGGCCAGGTCTCCTTGTAAAACAGATTCTACCTCAATGGGATTTTCCTGGCAAAATAAAGCTAACATAAAAACGACTTATGGTCACAAGTTCAGTGCAAGTGGCCTGGGATGTATTGCAAGGAGCACACTGTATACATGCATGATACACTACCAATAGGCCTGTACCCCAAGACGTGTGTTAATATCGTGGGCGTGGTCTCCAGTTCACGTGTGCAATTGGCTAGCAGATAAGACAAAGGGTAAACATACTTGGGGGTGTGTACAGGAGCTACTGCATTGTAGCTCTCTGTGCTCTTAGAGACCGCCATAGGACCATGTGAGAGAGAGAGAGCTGCACAGTGCAGGATCACGCAACACGAGTCAGGACAGCTGTGTACAACAGGAGTCGTGGCAGACACTAGCGCCACACGGCTCGCCTGGGAACTCATGGTGGGCTGAGACTCGCTGCCTTTATTGACGCCATCATTCTGCATGGCTGAGGAAGACCTAGACAGCCTGACAACCCTGACCCCGGTGGACAATAAATAGCAAGGCAGCAGGTGGGCACTCGCAGCTACAATGCTAACAGGGTGGTCTGCTGTCTGTGGGGAATGCGTGTCACAGCCAACGTCAGTGAGCTATGCCAGCAGCTCTGAAAGCAGTGATTTTCGATGTTTTTAAAACCTTAACCTAAACTGTGGTCCCTCGCCAACGCTCTGGGCCAATTCCCATTATTTCACTGAGCAACACATGCAAGGTCTCTGAGACATCAGCTCCATGGCTGGGAAAGGGTGTGGAGATGATCCCTCAACCTTGTCTCAACTCCCCGGGGATTCTCCTTTAGCTGCTCTGTCTCGCCGGCGTACAGCACTGACCCTGGTCTCCTGTAGATTCTCTCTCTCTCTCTCTCTCTCTCTCTCTCTCTCTCTCTCTCACTCTCTCACTCTCTCTCTCACGCCATCTTAGCTGTCAACCCTGTTCACCCCGCAAAGTGTGCAGACCACTGGGGTGAGAGCGAGACATGCACGGCTGAGCTGGAGTTCACAATTGTGCACCCTCACAAACACACACACATATACATACTGCATGGCACTGGACACAAGGACAAGGACAAAGAGATGAGAGACTTAGATTTAACACAGAAGGAACCACCAATCGATGGAACCAGTGATTCCTCAGTGACACAAACAACTGCTGTAAAATGCTGTTGTCTCACAGCGATAGCAACAGTAAGAGATGTACTGTACAGTTACAACCGCAGTACACACATCCGTGCATCTTTCAACTGGGCAATCTTCTCCAGGCATCAGATAACTGCTTTCTATCACTTTCTATAATACAATTACATGGCTAATTTATTGGCTCTCCATTTCATATTAGTAGATGGCATATGTTTAATAACCTCTCTCTTGACAAGGATTAGATTTTTAAGGGGGAAAATGACATTACTCTGAAGCATGCAAGACAATATAAATCTGGCGATCGACTTGTGGCATCGCCATTACTGCGGTGGCATATTGTATAGGAGAGAACAGATATAACAAATTTTGACAGGTTTCTGTTCCAACTGGGTTTAAACAAAGACAATAGACTTGAACTGTGTGAACTAAGTAATATGTAACATCACTACTTTCTCAGTTAAGAAAGAATTAAACAATAATAGATGGCTTTAGAATTTAACAATAATAATGCCCTGTGATAAAGTCTTGACAGTTGACACAGGCATAATGACGTGCATTAGTTAGAACAGTGGTCTTCGGGGATTTTCATCGCTGTACCTTTCATACTACAGGATTTCAAGGTGATGTATACGCCTTGATGTATACAGATATTGTACTTTTGTAAATTATGTTGAGTAGTGGCTGAAAGGACCATCTCAAAAACATGACATTTGGATGACATTTTGAGTTTTGCTTCTACAAAACACCTTCAATGTTTAAATGTGAGTAGACGACATTTGGCAATTCTGTATTGGAGTTTGTATTGCTCTTTATGCATTTCTTAAGCTGGTAAACATGACATTTGCCATAATGATGGACTATTGAGTTGAGATTTTTTTTGTTTATCCATCAACTTCAGATTTGCTAGCAGATAAAAACCCATCTTGGGTTAATTTCTAATACACATTTACAGCTACAGACATTCAAGATTTTCAGACGGATCTAAGGCGATGATTTTCTAGTCTTATGAAAAGGAACCACATGGTAGAGTAGTCAATGGCACAACACAAATCAGTTAAATACAGTGACAAACTAAGTTGTGGATTGCCATGTGTTCCTGAGGACAAGAAAGTGGCTCTATATTCATTTCTGCCCTACACTGGCCCAGTTGAAAGAGCAGAAGAACTAGGATTACAACACATACAGAGGGAATGTGATGTCATTATCATGCTTACTCTACTATGTCACATAGAACATCGTTCATTGTTTGCTGCTATTTTAATGTTTAAAGTAGTATACCAGTGATAGCTGTTACTACTAGCTGGGCTATATGCTACACATCAATCAATTTACTTAAAAATATTCTGGCCCCATAAATGCATGGACATTATCTATAACTCTGCTGTTGTCCAAGTAGTATGCAAGTGCATACATTTCAATAATAATAAATTAATACATTTAATTAAAAAAATATATATTTTATGTCGAACAGGAGGGGCCAGCCATCACTGTTTAGATTATAACAAAGCATGGTGTTGCTGTCAAAGTCAAATGACTGGAAAATGATTTATGACCTTTCTATGTTGTGTAATTTCAGTATAAGGTTACAATTGATTAAAAAGGGTAAGCAATCAACACCATTTCAGCTCAGGAAGGGTTAGTGCTTTTTTAAAACCATTATAGGATTTGTGTAACTAAACCAAGATGTAATGTATCTTTTATACTAATATTACTCTATTGAACACTTGAAGTGTTATCCATAATATGTTAAAAATGTTCTAAACTTTTTATTATTAAAGTTATTTTAGCAACCAAACCCTATGCATTCCTACTGACATGTGACATTTAATAATTTATTGAAACCTAGATAATCTGGCTGCATTATAGCCTATAAAGACATGTTAAATTCTAAATGACGTAATCAGGCTTCTGCTGCCCAAAGCATACAGTACTGTATTGTTTATACATGTCTTTCATTGTAAACCAAATGTGCTTCCTATTGATAACGTTACACGGTTAGCATATACATGGGAATGTTGTGACCTGGTAATCTTGCCATCGTCAAATGCGTATACATTTAAAGTAATACCATAAAATTAATCTAAAATGTGACAAGTCTGAATGATAAAGCACACACATGATTAGCAGACCCCTGCTCATATATAGACTGACCCCTCACTCAACAAGGCTAGTCGGTGAGTGACCCCGTCTGTCCTGCGTTCCAAAACATGTGTGTGTGTGTGTGTGTGTGTGTGTGTGTGTGTGTGTGTGTGTGTGTGCGTGCGTGCGTGCGTGCGTGCGTGCGTGCGATGCTCATTATAGGCTACACCATGCTGGCAATGTTCAAGAGGAATGGTGGGATGCTGGGTTTCATGTTCCATTCATGTGACTCGCTGTCAGTCTTTTGTGTTTATTAAGAAGTGTTGTGAGGCATTGCTCAGCCTTTGATCATACTGCAGGGTCATTACTGGAACCCGTGGTGGCTGGCTAGGGTTAAACGGATGCACAAGCGGCTACTGCTGCTGCAGGAAAGACAAACACAACACCGGGTGAACAGAGGAACTGGCAAAAAACTGCGTTTGTCTGACTGGAAAGCAGCCCTGTGTCTTTCAATGGTAGAAGGGATGGTTTATAAAAAGAGATAAAGCACGGCAGTGAACCACTGTTTGTGGGTGGAAACTACTCATTAAGCTTTACATTGAACATTTTGGTCACTTAATCATTTCTTTTATTGTTTACAGTATGCAGTCGTGTCTGAACATATCCTTTGCTGTGGGCAATGTCACATTGTCACATGTCACACACAGAAAAGTCACATTGATGATGGTAAGGACACTGGTCAACTGGAAGAGGAAAGTACGTAGAATAATTTGAGATGTATGTAGCCAAAGAAAATGTAATAGAGAAATAAAGATAGTGACTGCAATACTTGCAGTTTTTATATCACAACAAATTAAATTTGTAAATCTTGTCCATATACCCCAAATAGTTAACTTTTTTTTCCTTTTTTATATTCAGATGTACACACATTGCTTTTTAAGAATGCCACTGTATATTACTAATAATATTTCCTGAATGAAAGATTAATTGTTTTTCATCTTGTCCATACATTTTGTATAGGTTTTGTAGTATGTATAACAGTTGTAAAGTATTTAAATGCCCTATTTTCTCTGTATACTATACTAGAATATGTATGGTAAATGAATACATATAAAGACATCCCTTTATTCATCTAGTGATCATCAGTGTTGGATTTTAATAAGATGGCTACAGGGCAACACAGTGGCCCAGTGGATAGCACTGTGGCCTCACAGCAAGAAGGTCCCATGTTGGAACCCCGGTTGTCCCGGCCTTTCTGTGTGGAGTTTGTATGTTCTCTCCGTGTCTGCGTGGGTTACCTCCGGGTGCTCCAGTTTCCTAACATGACATGCCAGAGCAATTGCTGTCACAAGTCCATCTGGGGAGCCATACATTGAAACTTGTGAATGGCTTTACTTTCGAATGGCTAAACTTTCGAAAAAAATGCTTGGCAGTTGATTGGATGAACCATCTGGTCGATTTCGCTGTCGGCATACCTAAATCACAATAATAGTTATAAACATGACGCTGATTGGAAAACCACGCCCGTATAGCTATAAACACGATGCTGATTGGAAAGTTCAGTTGCTACTCGGACACATTCAAAATGATTCCAAGGCTTTCCAGAAATTCTCAACTGAAGCTCACAAGATCAGGATAGTCTCGCGATTCTACCAGTTTCCTCCACTATCTAAAAAACATTAGGTTCACTCTCCAGTCAGTGCCATCTGACCAGTGACACAATCTAGTTGGTCCGTGGGCGCTGCACAGTGGCTGCCCACTGCTCCAGTGAGGGATGGGTTAAATGCAGAGGATCAGTTTCACAATGTGACAATAAAAGCACCTTTTATAAACGATAGGAAAATTATATAAATGAAGCTGCCACACAACCCACCCTTCAACTGCTAAATTAATTATACTGACCCCGTGCTCTAATATGGGAACATTATTCATGTTTGTGCTCTTTAAAAGGTACTCTAAAAGAAATATAAGCTTCTTGCTTTAGAAAAGTAATGACAACAGACATGAATATCCTTGTTGTCTACCAATGTCCCCGTGATAGTGTGGAGATATTGTAGAATGAATGAAATATGTGCATGGGAGCTCTGTTGCCAGGTAACAGTGACAGACAATTTAGTAGCTATGCTGTTCTGATAGCTAACAGTGGTGAGAACCATCAGTCCATTAGACCCAGGCAGTCTGCTTGAATAGTCCTATTGTACTTATGGCATCCTTTTTTGTATAATTGTAGATTATGAGAATATACTATATATTTAAATAAGTGTTATTTTAATTATTGTGTTATTTTAGCATATTACAGTCATGCAACTGCATTGTTTTTAATAGTGAATGGTGATGTTCAACTGACTATCATATTTATTTGTACATTATATTGCAGAGGCAGAAATCTGATATCAAATAGTATGCTGCTAATAAGATGTTTTGGGGAAGACCAAATGCAATACTAAGAGCAAAGTACTGAGTTAACATCTGCACCTTTAAATAGTTCCAGTAAAAATAATCAAAATGGGCTGTCCTGGTGTTTCCTAATCAGCACTGCAAAAAAACAAACATGTTTAGTATGCGCTTAATTAGAATTGGCATTTGGTATGCCTGATTAACTAATTGTCTGTATGACTGACTTGTTGATTTAGCTGATTCACTGATTGAAAGAAGTATAATAATATTATATTATTTTGTCCACATATCCAATGAATATACAGAGGTTAAATATGAATGTAAAGAGACAAATGTCTCACAAAACAGTTTAGTATATATACATATACATATATAATATATGATGCCACTTTTGTCATATATCTAGGCCTGTGTTGAGTATATGTATGTGAAACATGAAGGAAATGGCACTTGAGTGATATGAGAAGACAAATCTATGTAGGTCCTATTGACCTTGGGAAGGATTGCCTGTCACAACGTCTCTGCTGATTCTCGGGGGCTTGCATGTGTGACCAGTGTTTGACCAGAGCCCCACACACTGATCCCATCCTCTCGTGTGTGTGCACATCTCCTGCCTGGACCCAAGCCCTGGTGCTAATCCCCAGGACCCGATGCTGAGAAGGCAGCCTGCTAATTCATTAAACCCATGTCCACTCCCTTTAGCTCGTACCTCTCTGTGAGTGCTGCCAGAGAAAGTAATGTGCCGGGGAAAATGTGCACGCAGAGATACAGTACATGTGCACACAACAATGGCATACATGCACATAATTATGCAGATATAAGTTGCACAAAGACACACATCATATCTGAACTTTGTGTGCATAGAAAAGTAAAGACGTCTAGCAGAAGGGTTCTATGTGAGCTTGTGCAACCTTTGTAGTTTAAGTCTACTGTCTGACGTGCCAATAAAAAATGCCTTTTAAAAGGAAGAAACATGTTGTTTGTTGCATTAAATGCTTTGTTATCTCCTCCATATCATTAACTGGCTGCCCTATTATTCCTCAGAAGCAGCAGTGTGGAAAATGTTTGTGGCCATTATTCAAAAGCAGAGGGTGGGCTAAACATATTGTGGTATTTTACATGCTACTTTGTAGCTGTAAATACATAACTGAAACGAGTGACGCAAGTGTTTCTTTGCATGTATACAGTATTGCAATTAGGTCATTTAACAGACTATTTATCCAAAGCGACTTCCAATGAGAACAAATACAAGTATTGTCCACCAAGGCAGACCAAGACCAGGCCAAGACAGGGCGAGACCGCGTCGAGACCGAGATCAGACCAGTTTGAGTCTCATATTGCAAGATATATAGCCTTCTTGCACACACTTTGCATTGACCGTGCAGTAGCCTATATTATACATGTGTGCAATTCATCGCCTAACATTGTTGGATTAGACGGAGGCATGACGTTATATAGTATTTTCTTTATGGGTAGGCCTACAGTTGAATACACGCATTAGGAAAGTAGGTTTATTAATAACCAACTTCCCAGACATGAGCAAAATTAGGTCGGAGAGTGGCATGGTCGGACTAGAACTGAAAAAGGGTCCTGGACATTTAAGCCAACCGGCCCGAAAACTGTCTAAAGTAAACCTTGTTGGAAAATAAAAATAGTCTACACACCATCCACTGTAATTATAATAGAATTATAATAGAATATAATGCAATAAGTGTCCAAGGCATTCTGTGTTGATTTTAAAAGAGATTCAGGAACCAAAAATGCAATATCTAACATTAGGGATAAAACTTAGGCCAGGCATAAAATAATAATTTCTTCTTGTTTTTAGGAGTGCTTATTAAAAACAATTTGGGTGTGCTTCAGCACCAATAAAAAGAGTTTACAGCCAATGTTAACAACCTAATCCTATTAGCTAGGTTGTTAGCCTACCAACTCTATCCAACAGAGTAAACTTTAGAAAAATGTAAATATATATCTTTTGGATGTTTGAATTATGCTTATCTAAATGTAGAAAATGTTGCTGCTTGTTCCTGACATCCCTTGTAGTCTATAGCACATACTCACTTGGCTTGGAATGAACCATAGGCCTGTGTGTTCTGTCTTTTACATTTTACACCAAAGCTTGGACATAGCACATATCTATTTGTCTGCCCTGCACTCAATTTATTTGAATAAAAAACTGAAACTAAATTACAGCATACACACGTGAATTTTTGCAACACAAATATGCAACGTAGTCCTACATATGTTATTCGCGTCAAGGCTGATTTTGTTTCACTTTCGCCAGGCGATGTGTTTATCAACGAACCACTGATGTAAAATGACAATAGCTTTTTACTCCGGTAAAGTCTTGAAAAGATGGAAACTATTGCTGGAAAGGTCGAAGGCACCGTTTGCATATCAGGTACCGTATTGTTTTTCGTGAATGTATTACTCCCTGGTAATTCCCCTGGAGTGCAAATTAACTTACTTTCTGTTTTTCTTTTCAACAAGTGGAGGCGGAGCACTCCCATGGCACCGTACGAGTCCACGTATGATTTCTGGTACCTACGGTACTGTACAAAAACGAGTACCGTCATGTTTTGAACATTTTGGCATCGACTTGGTACCGAAGTTCTCGTGACATCTCTAACCAAGGCAATTATGGGCCTCATTGTATAGTAAAACTCGTCACAGAAATCAAATTACATCACAGTCCAAAATGTTATAAATACTGGTAGATAGTGTGTTTTCTCCTGCTTTCAGCCAAATCAGATTGAATACCATCAGATATTTCGTTTAGACAGGATCTCAGTATCGAAGCCCCGCCTAGCAGGCTTTAGAATAGTCCATATAGGGAAAACCGTTTTATAACTTATTTAAACAACTTACAAATGTTTAAATAAAAGAATAACAAATTGAAGTATTCATCAAACACACAGTTCTATACAAAAACTATGTTTGCAAAAAAAAAAGTTGTAAATTGGCTAATGTTTTTCAAGCAAAAGACACGAACAAACCACTGTCACTTTTCCTTTGCTCAAAAAATGTATAAATATGTATTCAATTACATCAAACTAATTATTATAATGTAGTGCAAGTATCCTGCAAGAGTCTTATGTTCATGTTTGTCAGAAAAACATGTTTAAATATGTTGGATAAAGCATTGGAAAGAGAGGTGCCTGGTGGAGAGAACCAACTGCTACAGCGTTACACCGTGCACTGAAAAAAGGACTACTTCGCTGCATTGGGATCGATTATAGATGTATACGTTGAAATACTTTAAAATGTATGTGTTATCTAGTTAAACCTTAATGTTTTAATTTGTCCTTTTTAGTAACCCATAGGTTTTTAATCGTATCAATATAAATTTGTGTCTGATCCCAAAACTGAATTGTTTAGTGTGAAGCAATTTGATATAGATTGTTTCGGTTTCATGCAGGATACGTGCTCTGCTATAGGTCTGTGATTTGAAGCCTTGTGATGCGCGCAATTTAACGGATTGACCAGTGAACCCTCAAAGCTTTTGGAATAAAATGATTTTCATAGGAAGTGAAAGTTTTAATCTTCTTGTTTGATCCTTTAGGCTACGTTACTCATGTATTAGTTAAACAGACAGCACAACAACACACGGCAAAGAGTGCCGTCCACCTTTCAAAAAGAGTCCACCTTCTTTCAATCCGCTCCCAATCTGCATGATACACTATTTAAGGGCTTTACTAATAGTGTTTAGGCGACATCCTATAACATACTGTGTATTGCAACCGAACACTGTTATACATGCAGCCAGCCAGAGTTCCCATTTGTTGAATTTCCTCTCCTTTTTTCTCTCCTTGCCTACCGGTACTGCACGTGGGTGATTGGTGGTTTTACACCGTATTTGCACGCCCGTCAGAACTGTGCTACACTCATTCGCCTAACTGCGCATTGAGAGTCAGTGAAATATGTGAAATTATTTATTGAGATATGACATTGTTGTTACGGGATGATACTGTAGAAATGTATTATTTTATAACCAGGGGGGATTTTGGCGAGTATAATCGAGGCTGCCAAAACCTTATCTACTTCCAGCACACATTCACCTGGCCGACCAGACCGGCAGAAAATACAGATATTTTCAAGTTGAGCATGCTGTGGGACTGTACCAGTACCGTATATTAACATATTCTTAATCAGATGGAAACTAATATGAATACGTTTGATATTGTGGCAGTCCTCATGGTTTAGTAGGCTACTTGTTTCTGTATCTTGGCACACTGAGCCATATAAACATCCAACATGTCGTCTTTTTACCTCACTACGTTACCGTATAAAATGGCGGCTGGAGCTAAAACTGAAATATTTTAAATTGAAAGCATTTGAACGAACTGCATTGAAAGTGGGAGCAGCTAACTCTATACTGATTTATATTAAAGCACAAGTAGTGCAAAAGTAGTTTGCATAAAGACAAATAATTGTGTAATTGCAGGATAGAAAAAATCTATGGTGGTTTTCTAATCTACTGCTTTTTATCTATATTTTAGGAGCTGGTACCAGTTTGGAAATCTTAATTTGGTGATCTTCAGTAAATTTACAATATGCTCAAATTTCTTAACATTCAAGCATTAGCCTACATTATTAAAACTCAAACTTAACTTTTTCTATTTTTAATGGATCAAGTCATAAATCCTGAAATGGTTTTATATATCAAAATGCTTCTCTTAAATTGTATTATTTGAACTATGTATTCATTGTCTCTGAACAATTGTTAAACATAGTCTGGTTACATTACCCTTGTGATATCATCCTGATCTTGCAAGCTCCAGGTTGATTTAACATGGCACTTTCACACTTATGAATCCTAAATTTATGTTTTCCCCATGGACAACAAATGTTTTTGAATTGAGTGGTTCTAGTCTAGACATTTTCTCTACATTAAATTGAAACTTCTGAGATCAAGATGATAACAAGTCTATGGTTGCATCACTTTAAAATTAAAGTTTTCAGTGCATACAATTAACAAAAAATGAATGTAAGTTATTGCATTGAGTTAATGATCGTAAGGCCACATGTTTAAGTAGTGCAAATGAAATTGAATAAAAGGAGGCAGTGCTGTAGCCTAATAATTTTTTTCATCTTTCTTTTCACTGTCAGGACATCCACATGATGAATCACCATCTACAGTACCTGGGAGAACACCTTGACAAGGAACACCTGGTAAGGACACACATTAGCTTGTAGATGTTGTTCTCAGGCATATATTTGTGTTATGCCAATACATTAGCACTAAATCGTTGGACAATACAGAGCAAACTTTGTTAGCAATTACAACTACACAGGGGACATCATCTTAAAAACAGTATATGGTCATATTTAATACTTGGTTGTACGTCCATCCCAGACTCTATTCCCTGTTGCACAGTACATATTTAATTTTAAATCCATGATGTTTTTGTATTATTTTTGCAGGAAACTCAAATGAGACACAAGACCAAGACCCATGGCCATC
>JAODOY010081491.1:0-12108 GCA_025399855.1 Forbesichthys papilliferus | reverse complement strand
AAAACACCCCCACTTGATGTGGGCATACACACATGTATACTGTATGTGTTATAAATATATACTACGTTTTTCTATACTTATATATACATACATACGCACGCACAGGTTAACATTAAAGCTCGCAGCTCCGCTATTACACCGGCTTCTGCCAGAAGGGATCGTATCTGGCTCACTGACTATGTCAAAAGCGCTACAGCTAATGCACTAAGGCCACATCATTAGATTATACACAAGGCCGCGCCACGTCGCGGTTTACCACCACAGAGCGTGTGCCCGCTGTTCTGTTGGTCAGTTCTGTCAACTTAGCGCTCATGATGTGTGATGTATTCATCATGAGCAATGGCGGACATGGGGTTATTACAGCTGGCTGTTATGCCGTGGGTTCAGGGCTGGATAAGCAGCGTTGGGCATTGCTGCTAATTTACATATAGAGTGGCAGGCGAATGCAGGAGCACATGATTGGCTTCATGGATTAAATACCTCATTCAAACATTGTTGTAGGGCTGTTTTGTGAATGAGATGTGTGTTTAATATTGCTGCCTCTCATTGTACAAAAGTACTGTTTATTTTTATTATTATTTTGAATGAAAGACACACTATATGCATTTATTCAGACACACATTCATCACTTTAATTTACTTCATGATGCACTGCCGTTTGCATTATTTGATTCATAATTTAAAACATCAGAGCGGGTATTGCTCTTGGTCTTAATAACTACACTGAAAATTCTTGTCCATCATGTGAAACGAGAGAGCCTGCCAGTCACTTCTAGACTGTCTGAATCTCTGGATTATTCTAGAGGTGTTTTCCTCTGGAACAAAGAGAAACTCTTTAACATGGTGCTTTTGGCCTGTTGGGTCTTATTTGTCTTCATGTCCGCTGGGCAGTGTCTTCCTGTAGGAATGGTTTGCATGCCCCTTCTAAGATGATTTGGAAGCCGGCTGTAATAACTCCTCTGTGCCAGATGTATTTGGGGTGGGAAGGAACAGTTGGATATGTTCAGCGATAATGTGTTCTCTAGCCTGCAAACACAAATACTGTGAACAATAGACCTTGGTTAAAATCACCTCAAAGCATAGTGATGAATCCTCTCTGTTATTGTTTATCAGGATAGATGCTGTATGTTTAGTATTTGAAATAACCAGTATAAATGACCCCATGTCATTTGATTCTATTGAGACATTTCCCCAACGTGATTAATGGTAAATGAATTGGTTCATACCATTTAATGAAGGTCTATCATAAACCTGTTTATTTCCGTTCCTCAGGAGTTTGAGCAGTTCAACCAGCGGCTGACTGATGTTTCCAGACAGGTGCGCATCCCCCTGGCTGTGTCCAACGTGTTGTGGGAACACTGTATCCGCCTGGCCAACCGGACCCTGGTGGAGGGGTGAGGCACTCACGGGAAGGGCAGCCGCTGTCTGGCTGCACGCACGCAGACGCAAGCACGCACGCAGACGCACGCACGCAGACGCACGCACGCAGACGCACGAACAGACACTCCACTAGTATTCAGAATTTGGAACTTATAATATAATTTGAACGTCAATATTCCAAATAATAGCAAAATGTTGACAATAATATGTGGAGTATGTTTGGCCATGTAAACATTGTTACTGCCAAGGGCATTGTGGCCATTGGCTCTATTTGCTGACGTGCGCTTCCATACAACCTTTCAATGTCTCCATGTTATATGACATGGAGATAGAATACCATGCTTTCTCTTTGTAACGTGCTCGTGCTGAGGCCTGCCATATATCAGTAGTGGCACGGATAAGCAGCGGCGTTTGGATGGAACTTTCTAGAATTGTGGTCAGCACCTTAAATACAGTGATATATTCAAGAGTATTGACGGTTGTACCTAAAGTGCCCTAGTCAGCCATTTTGACCGTCTGGAGGCACCAACAACCAAACGTGGCGTGTCATGAGGCACCTGTGCCAGGAGGGGACGCCAGTGGGCGGTCCAGCACACAACAGGGGAAAATAAATCTGCAAACACAAACACTGTTCACTCATTTATAGTTTACAGCTGCACTTTATCACTCAAGGATATGCTAATGAACGTTCCTGTGGAAAAAAAAATACGATTTATAGCCTTGAGAATTTGGGAGGTGTGGAAATATTAGCACTTACTTTGTTTTTTATTCACGGCTCTGGCGTCTTTGGCTGTTCGGTCAGAAGCATCGGGTGTTCTTCCAGGCTGTCGTCGTAAATATGTATACCCTGAGACGGCTGTCCTCGAGTTATTGCATCACAGCGGTTCCTTGTCTTGGCAGAATATTGGATATATTTGATGATCTGGGGGGGATTTACATGTCTCTCCCTATGTTTATCCTTCAGTAGCTTTAACATCTGTGTGGCAGAAATTAGAAATACCATTATTTGTTCCATCTTTCTTTTATGCATATGTTGTACAGTCCCCTGTTGAGCACTTAAATGCCTGGATTAGTGGAGTCGTGAAGGCCTGGCAGTTGCCAGATTGCCACCAATGTCTCCCTAGGGACAACCTGTTTTAATTCCTGTTATCTCCCCCCTGTGTGCTGGCAGGCCCTTGCCACCTTCCAGCAGAGCATCTTATGCTTCTGGTGACCTGTTGGGGAAGCCGATGGCTCCCTTGATGCGCCTGAGCAAGGCCTGTGCCAGAGCATGTTACTGCTTCTGAGAGCTATTTCTTCCAAAATACTGCTAGGCTAATGGACAGCATACATAGAGTATGCCCTGCTTTTTCTCTGCCAGTGCATTTGAACATAATCTTTACTTCATACCATTTTGGGATGATAGTTTGGATAGAGTTTTTAGACAAGGTGGGCTGCTTTGAGTTGACATCTTTTCCAATGTCAAAAGGTCATTGTTATTGGAATTGTTGTATTTGTATTTATTTATTTAAAGGTAAAGTAAGTCATTCTGGAGAAAGCCTGTTGATATTTGAACTCGATCAAAACATGTACAGTGGATATAAAAAGTCTACACACCCCTGTTAAAGGATGAGTATGTCATCTTGGAAAAACCAGTAACTTAGCCAGATTTTGAAAGATACAATTGAAAAAAACAGACAGACAGTTAGGCCAGCTAATCGCTGAGTTCGGTCCGAACTTTATGACTGCGCGGTTTTCACATTTCTGCGACTCTCACAGATGATGGATATTTCTAATCCTATTGTCAGAGCATTTAATTTTGCCATTGCTATTGGGGTGTAAAGATCATTTCAAGAAATAATACTAAATGTGCTTCTGAAGAAAATGACATACTCATCCTTTAAAATACAAGGTTTTTGTGATGTAAAAGATTGAGACAAAGATCAATCATGTCAGAACTTTTTCCACCTTTAATGTGAACAATGAAATTGTAAAGCAAGTCTTAGAGAGGGGAAAACTTCTGCACCAATTTGTTCCTATTTACAGTGCCATGGCTCTGTAGAAACAAACACTGGATGATTTTTTCATCAGGCTCAGAGAATGAGCAGCTAGGAGATATTTGGTTGACGTGTTTTATCTTACAATCGATTACTATGCCTTTAACTTTACAGTGTCATATTTGCATGGGAATAGAGCAGTACATACTGTGATGGTATCTCATGTGGTAATTCTCAATAATCATATTTTAAATCTGATACACATTAAATATTGAAGTAAAGCTTGCCTTAAAAAAAATAAAATAAAAGTCAAATCAATTTGAAATTGCAACTGTCAGAAAAATCACAATTGGATATTTTCCCCAAATCGTTATGCCCTAATGTATTATTAGAAGTTAATATATGATCTTATTGCAAATAATGTATACAACATATAATGTAAATATACTGTAGCCTATAGCCTACCTGTTCTATATTTCTCTCTATGCCTCTCTTTTAGTCTCAATAACTTCTTAGGTGGAAGGGTTGTGCCTTATCTTTCTGTCTGTCTTGTGTCTCATAATTGTGAGACACAAGACAGACCATAGGTGGAAGGAAGGGTGTTGAGATTATGTTAATGTTTTGAAGTCATTAAATACAGTACATAATTATTTTGGCATGAAATAGGGTTTTTTAACTCAACCCCAAGCTTGTATGTCAACTACAGACAATTATTATGTTTGTAGTGACAAGACTGAAAAATGTTTCTCTTGTATAACTATGCCTAAATCGTGAAGCCAATTGCACACCTTTGCTCAATGGTAAAACCGCCTATGCAGAAAAATCACCGTTTTGTTTTAAAACTTATTCTAATGCCATATGTTTAGTTACCTGTCAAGATGCCAGTCGGCTATAGTAGATTGTTTGGGATTATGTGACCAGATGTAATCCATCCAGGGTACAGTACAGGGTACACTTACACCTGGTCACATTGCTGCAGCAGTAGTCTCAGCCTCTTCTGTTAAAGGTAAGGTCAGTCATTCTTGCTAACTTCGAGCGCAAATCAAAACAGTATCTGCGGTGGCGTCTCACACGTTGTCAAGCAAAGCGTAGTGCTTCGGCTTTTTTGATACGAGTGGTGTTCGCCACTTTGTTTATGTTCCAATTTACAAATCCAGGGCTGTGTAGAGGATTATTTTTTCAAAACGCACAGAGAAAACATGAAAAGAGTGAAATGCGAGGATATATTTGTTTAATTTGACAAAAAGTGTATTATCTTACATTAGGTTGCAATAGCTGACTATACTTTTAGTAGTCGTTTTGAATGTCTACATAGACCTTTGTAAGCATATCAGCACTATCAGGCAGGCTGGTAGATTTCCATCGGCTGTTAGCAGTCACTCTATACATAATTCTGGCAAAACTAGTGCAGTGGTTTATTTACAAATGTCAGTTTCTTTTAAGCAGTAAGACTTAAGAAACTGCCAGACTCATTTACTTTTCCAATGAATTCGTCCAAGTAAACTTGGGACTTGGTCATTGAGATACAGTATGTAGTTGGTCGTCGTGCATGTCAGTCAAAATACCTCTCTTGTAATTAGGGGGGGTCTAGATGCAGTTACCCAAAGCTGTGTCCCAGACTTTAGTAAAAACTGGCTCTGCGAGCCGTGTTTTGCTCTGTATGAACTTGAATGGTTTAATGATTAGTGTAAACCAGGTGCTTTGCTTTCCAATACGACATACTTTGTGTTTTGGCAATATCTTTAAAAGACTGACTGTGGTCGTTTTGGAATGAAAAAGCAAACCATGGCCAAGTGTTAAAGGTGTGGTGGCTGCTTTCCATAAGAACAATACATTAACGAAAAAGATGGGCTTTGTAAATCAAAGTCTACACATCCAGGCATTTCTTCACCAACTGTGTAGAGCAACCACACATTTAAAAAGTTTTAAACGAGCTATTGTGTCTATGTGATACTCTGCTTGATGCTCTACACCTTTGTGAGGGTTGTGTCTGCCCATTGTGTCTATCTGAAGTGGTTTGCCATTCTCCTCTTAGTGTTTGTCTGGTCATCCATGGCTCAGTGTCCACCTTCTCTAAATAAGAGTGGGTAGTTTCCTCTGAGAAATGGCCTCGTTAACTCACAGGACCCATCTGCTCAGTACACAACGTCGACACGTCCACAATGCCTTGGAGGGACGACACTGACATAGACCGTCTGAGAGAAGAGAGAGAACTGGTTGACCAGGAGACCAATGCTAAGAGTTAGAACTCAACAAATGATGTTTAGGTCCCATTATCCCACCTTACAGTGTCATCATGTCCACTCCAATGTCAGGTTTTCGTCCAAGATGCTCACGTCATGGCAAGGGCTTGACGTTGACGGACGCAAACCCAATATTTTCTGCGTGATTCGCTGGCTTGTCCTGTACACATTTAATACCTTTTTACGGTTCCCTCATTGCTAGCTTGGAATCAGTTGTGTGCTTCTGCACCATATGGACATATACAATACAAATACAGTTTATAGGAGGATTATTGCTCAAAGAAGGTATTGGCCCAACTCACATGACACCAGATTACAACAGAACAGTGTTTCAGTGTTTTGTGTGTGTGTGTGTGTGTGTGAATGCTGTTAAAATGAGTTACTACTGGCAGCGTCTGATCCGCTAGTGTAAAGTGTTCCGCTCAGCAAGCACTGATTAAAGTTACACTCCTCAATTTGTGTGTCTCACACCCACAACTCTCTCCCTCCCTCAACACAGTGATTGAAGAAGATACACTTCAGCAGGCCCCTGCAGCCGTTTTGACGGACACACTTGCTGAGTTAACAGCAGTTCTTTTACCATGATTAGGATGGATGCGTACATTTGAAGCGCGTACCGCTCGTATATTCCCACCTCAATCACAATTTAAGCCTTTCTTCCATTGATTTTGTGTTTTAAGTCATTCCATTTAGACATGAGATCATTTATTTATGCTCAACTGCAAACTCCCTTGCCCATGGGCTGGTTTTATTTCACTTTTTCCCTCTAATCCAAATACATTTACAAGCGGTTTGCTGTTTTTTTTTTTTTTGTTTTTTTTTGCCTACCTCCATTTCAATTATTTTTACGGAGACTGGCATAATCTGAAGAATTCATCTGGGAGATGAATTTGATTTGATGCATGAACAATTGCAGTGCAAGCAGGAGTTGCTAGATGACGCATAATGCCCACATAATGTGTAAGCACCGCGATGTGATGGAAGCGAACAGCTCTGCCTGTAGCTTGCACTGAAGATATGCGGTTAAGTTGTTTTAATATATTAGTGGCATAATTTCTATGTAAAGCACAGTTTCTCCCCAAGTCTTAACTCAGAAGCCTAATGAGACCTCATAATGTGAAGTCAGAGTTATTGGATGTTTTACTCCTTTATACCAGCAATGCAAGTTTTCCTCCTATAATTACCAACACGTACTTGTAGATGGAATGGCTTTGATCCCAATATTAATGAATGGCATTACTGTAAACTACATGCCTGAGCCAGCAGCACTGCCTTGATATAATGACGCCCTTGAGCTTCAGCATGTAGGCTATAGCAGCATCTCCATCGGCCCACGGGCCACAGCAGCTAATCTCTCTATCCTCCGCATCCGCTAGCTACGCTAACGTGAAGAAGTGCAGCAACGAAGGGCGTGCCCTGATGCAGCTGGACTTCCAGCAGTTCCTTGTGAAGCTGGAGAAGCTGACAGACCTGCGGCCCATCCCCGACAAGGAGTTTGTGGAGACCTACATCAAGGCATATTACCTGACCGAGAATGACATGGAGCAGTTCATCAAGAACCACAGGGTGAGCCGGTGTCCTGCTTTTCACGTGTTGTCTGCTAAGAGGATTCACATTATGACACTTGGTTCCCACGGCTGTAAGAGCCAATGTGCGTATGTTCGTAGCGGTTTTCTGACTGACTGACACTTTGTGCTGTCTGTCTGCTACAGGAGTACTCGATGAAGCAGCTGGCTAACTTGGTGAATGTGTGCCTGGGCTCTCACATCAACAAGAAAGCCCGACAGAAGCTGCTGGCTGCCATCGATGACATCGATAGGCCAAAGAGATAAGACTGATAGATGGCACCTATTTCAGAACGATTACTTGGCTTGTGTGGATGGATACTGTACTCTTAAGAGAATACCATACAGTGAAAGTGGACATCTTGTCTTGTTTGTATTTTCAGTCCACATATACACCCAGGTTGAGGTGTGTTCAGCAAGCAGGCTGTAGTACAGTACATTGCTAGCTAGCAATCTGCTAAAAACTATTTATGTTCTAGGCTGTGGCTAATGTCTCTAACAGCTGCCAAAATAGACAAGGAATGCACTTGTTGAATGCACCTCAACAGCACAAATATTTTTTTTAAATGCTCACGTACAATACAAGTTACTTGGAAGTTTTACCGTACTATAACGCATGTCGTTACAGTTATTACAAATCTGTATATGATACAATGTTACAATATTTGGCGTCACTACAACCACTAACTGAGAAATATTTCAGACTAATCTGACTAATTGTTTTGGTTGAGTTAGCCAGTGTTTGCATATGGGCCCGCTCAGATTGAACCTGACTGTATATGCTCTGACAGCCCGTACAGTTTCTCTGTAGTATTTCAGTTCAGGGAATGTAGTGTTCTGAAGTGATGTGACATCTGTCTGTTGATATTAATAGTTTTGTCTATGATGTAATTATGATTTTGAAAAATAATTCTAAGTAGTTGGTAAATATGCACTTGTTTTTTTTGTTGTCTGTCATATCATATTTTATGAGAACATGTATTTGATTCACTTTGGTCGGGGTTCTCTCATGAATGTGTTGTATTGCTTATCTTTCAATGTCTGTCACATGATTTTCTCAGTCAACGTGTTTATGTGATTATTTCCACAGTTCAGATCTGTGGAGACAATAAAATTATTATTAATTAAAAAAAAAAAACTCCAATTACATTGACCACTTGAACCCAGCCAGCTCTGCCTGTGAATTATATAGATTTGCTATCGGATGAGAGGGGGGAGATGATCTAAGCGTTTTGACGGTGGTTTAATGCCTTTGTTTTTTTCTTCAACTGTTCCAAGAATACTGTAAAATGTGAATGTTTCAACATCGCTGTTTATTTATTAGTTTTGCTATTGTCTTGTTTTGCTTTCTTTTTAAAAATAAAATGGCTAAAGTGTCTCTTAACGCTCTTAAATCCCTGTAATACGTGAAAGAAACGTACATATTCTGTATACTGTATATTAGGAACTTCAAAGTGCTAAAGGTAATATCAGTGAACAGTGTGGGGTGTCTAATATATTAAACACACAAGCTTTAAAAATGCCTGTTTCCTTTTTTGCTGATCTTTTTACATAACATGAGACTATTAGCTAAAGCAGTTGTGTGCAGCTTATTTACAGATGTCAGCCGCATGAAATGTGACTGCTGTACATTTAATATCGGGTGTTTTTCCAGCAATTGGTGATTTATCTTGTGCATTAATGAGGGCACCATTCAGCCCTGCCTGTGTGAGTATAAGCATGTGGCTTTAGTTGGAAGAAAGGGGCATGTTTTGGTCTTGTGTATTATTAAAAAGCTCAAAATCTTAATTTTCCAAATGTTAAGAATTTGGATCATATGAGCTGGTATTTGTTCCCCGTCACATCATGGTAATCACATTACCATTTAAGATTACATGGTAATGTGATTTTAAAAGAAATTACATGTTGAATAGTTTATTCTGTAAACTTACAAGCTTTTTGCATATGAAACATTCTCCACTGAGATGAAGAGGCTTGTCTGACTCACTCTGTTAGTTCATCCAGTTCTGTTGCTGACGCAGTCCAAGAGTTCCCTGTTGAATATGGCTCCTACTGTGATGCCATGGCCCAATTAGCCTTGCAGACAAAAGGCCATAGCCTCTCTAATTCTGTCTGCCTCGTTCCCCACCACACACACACACACACATTTTTGGGAGGTTTCAGCTATCCCTCAGTCACAAAATATGCACACATGGAGGCAGTTATACATGGATAGTACAAAGTATGTTCACATTTAAAGTAGTATGCTGGAAGTTATTCATTTTTTTAAAATGTATAGCTAACACCTGCATGCCTTTACTAAATTCTAGTCTGCAATTATGCAATTTGAGGGTGAATTGTAAATTATAGTTACAGTAGATTTGTAGGACTTTTTATCGACAGATGTTTCTTAACATTGTGCCTAGGTAGGTTAAGGTATTGTGACAGCATGTGATTCTGTGCTATTTAAAAGCTTTACATATAAAACACAATATAGGCTAGCTCTATGAAATGTGTTAGCATAACATGATGGATGATATAAATTACATGAGAAATCGACCTCTAAATGGATACATTTATCTTTCAGCTTGCACCTGTCCACAGGAATATAAGACAGAGGCTTACAGTATGGTTGTTATTGCGTGGCTAACGCTCTGCCTATAGGAACTCACTGCAGGTGCCAGGAGGGCAACGTTAGGTTAAAACATGCTTAAGATCAGGATCAGATCAAGTAGGTTTTACTCTGTGATGTCTTTACGAACCTCTTAATTAACCAGAGAGCTATTCCCTTAGGTCATTCAATTTCTGTTGTGTGACATACATCTAGGAGACATGTAGTCCAGCTCAAAAATGTATGTTTGCAAGTGCAAACATAAATGAATATTCTACTCAAAATTATAGAATGTTTTTTTTCCCCTATTGTTCCTATATGTGCATATATATGTTTTTCACAAATTTAACTCCAAAATGAAAATGGATTTTTGAGACCAGCTATGATGAAATGCTTTGATTTATCTCTCAAGAGCCCTAATTTGTTTTACAGATTTGTAAAACAATGATTTAATGAGCTGGCAACCATGAAATAAAGCAACTGTAATTTTTTCATATTTAAGTTTGTATTATTGCATGAATATTCAATTTATAGTAGCCTACTGTAGTGGCAAGTACTGTAAGGCTTGGAGTTTACTGGTGTCACAAACAGATTCACAGGTCTCATTTTTTCTACCTATAAATTAATAAACAACAATCCTTTTTTAACCTTGATCATCAATTGGACAAGGGGAAAATTCTCCAGAATACTACTAGAACAATTCAAGCAAAGGTCTCTAAATAAACTCCACTCGTCGTTGAGTTGACTCAGAAATGGGTCTACATTAAATGCCCATAGTGCTATTATAGAAACAGGAACTAAAGCAGAGTGGATATTGACTATTTTACTACCGCCATATTGTTTTCCATGTAGTCCATCTCCAGTCAGTTGTCCTTCTCACCTTCCTAATTTGTCTTATTCCTATCTGTATCTTAAACCTTTTTAAAATGTATGAAGGTCACTAAGTGTCTTACACACGGTGAGTTTCCCACGAAGACAATGCTCTGAGTAATTGAGTCCTTGCTTGGCCTTTTGTGTGGAACAGACAGACCCCTCATTACCTGGCATTTAGATTCGATTTGTATCCTGCTCATTGATTCTGAGCTGGGAAGCTTTGCCGCCTGCATGCATTAAACCTATCTTGTCCTTCATATAACACTAAAGCAAATGTGTTTGGCCTTTTTTTAGTCCTATAATCCATGTGTGTAAATGTGTTAAATACATTAAAATTGTATGAATGAGTGAGAAGGCATGGCAACTCAATAATAAATTAAACAAGATACAGTACATTCTAAATAGCAGTAGATGGACCTTTAATATTGCAAAATAAATGTTCAGCTGTCGTCACTGGACTGCAAACTTTAATACATGGTAGTGTAGGAAATTTAAAAAAGATTAATATTTTCTTTTTACAGAAGCATAATGAAAGTTATGTATTACAGGCTTAGAGGTACATGCAGTACTGTACTCCATCATATTTGAAAAGTGTGTTACACAAATACTATTACCGTACATGAACTGTAGGGACCTGTGTTTCCCAACACAATTTGTCAATTGCTTTGCTGGTTTTTCAGTATTAAAACCTTCAGTGTCATCCATTTCCATTGCTCTGAAATGACGATCTGCAGTGTTTTCCCTCTTTATTAGTTCTCAAGGTATTTATACCAGTAATATACATGCTCAGTGTAGAGTGAGCCAAGGTTTATGGAGAAGCTGGGTGAAAATGTGAACCATGACAGTGTTTCTTTTAATGCCAATTACACACCGCTGTTGCTTCTATACTCTACATGAATAGAAGGGAACAGCACAAACTCCTACAGCCTATTATTCAACTGGTATGAAGAAAGTGTAAATGCAAATGCAAATGTATTGTATATATGGTTCATATCTACATATCTGTTTGTTATGTCTCTACAGCTCCAGGGATGTTTTTAAGGTCTGGAACATCCCCGCACCCCAGCTGGGTGGAGAAAAGGCTGACATTCAGGGGAATATAGAGGACAAAGGCATTCCAGGCATTGAGCAAGGTATTAGCTAACAAATTGATGTCATTGTCCCAAAGCAAAGTCATGCACTCTTATAGCGTCTACTGCAAATGCCTACTGACAGATCCACCTGTTTTCATGCAATGGTGTTTGGAAACTGGAGCACAATTAAATAGAATAACAAAGGAATTGTCATCATACCTTTACAAACTTACCAGCGATGCACTTACTTGGTGTAATATGTCCTTTATATCCAATGTGAAATGAATCATTCACCACAACAAAGTAAAAGTTATAAAATCTATATATTATCATGCAAGAAGTATTTTATATACTGCATTTCCAAAGTGTACAGTGTGCTGTAGCAAAGATGTGTTGCTATGATGCCATC
>JAODOY010081450.1:0-15187 GCA_025399855.1 Forbesichthys papilliferus | reverse complement strand
AAATAACTGCATTTTAACCTACGCATTATTGCGCATAAAATGATATGTGAGTCGAACATATTAAAGCAAAAAAAAAATCGAAATTTTTATATCAAATTATTTTAATGAATTTCTTTTTGATACTAATTAATAGCTGTCAGATTGGTTTGATGACAATAGCCGCAGTTGTATACTCTCTCACTATTGTCTTGTTGGTGTGCGATGTAGTTACTGTAAGAGTGAGTCGTCATGCTATCAGTGCTTGAAACACATTGAGCTACATTCTGACAAATAAAATGACAAGGATCAGTAGAATAAATACAAGTTACAGCTGTGAATCAAGGGTGACATTGGTGGAAGTTCACTGTCACAGTAAAATGACACTTCCATGTTCCTGCATGGAAGTACAATGAACACTTTCTAAATTCTTCCAGGTTGTTTATAGTTATTTTCAGGATCTTTACTGAGGAACATTTATATATTGTTGTATAATTTTATTATAATGGCATACATTTATTTCAGAAGATACCAGGCCAATGAGCAACATAGATGTGCACCCCATTCCCAATCACATGCCTGCATGAAGACGCCACGAGCAACGTCGATATACCTGCATTAACCAAGCAACAGAGACGAGAGGCTCTTCAGCCTCTGCTTTAAATCAATATGCTCCCTTTTAAAAGCCAGCACTCACACTGTGATCTTAGTGCAATAGCGTGCAGTGCTTTTATATCACTGGGGAAATCACACGTAAGGAGCCTGAGCAGTGCTTGGCTGTGAAGTCATGAACATTAAGATTAGCCACCTCCTGCGTGATGCATACTGTATGCATACATACGTACCTATGTAAGACACGCTCACACACACACACGCACACACTGTAATAGACTCCCTGATCTGGTTTATGAATTCAGGATGGTTCCCAAAATCAAACACACACACACACTGTAATAGACCCTGAGCTGGTGTTTGAATACAAATTGTTCCTACTCTAAGATCAGGCTTACAGCCTCACGCACACATACACGCGCGCAAACACACACATACACACACAGAGGAAAAGACGGCCTCGCTCAGAGCCACATCAGAGCTGTCATCCCTCATATGAATGCTCCATGCACCTGGGCTATCTCTCCAGTGGTTCTTATGAAATATTAATGTTGGCATGTGTGCATGTGCAACGTGCGTGTGTGACATGCGTGCGACGTGCATGCGCATATGTGTGTGCTTGTGCTTGCGTGCGCGCGACCTGTGTGTGGCGTGCGTGTGTGTGTGACGTTTGTGCGTGTGCGTGGGTCTGTGTGTGCGTGCGACGTACGTGTGTGCACGTACGTGCGTGCACGCGTGTGGCCATGCGGCTCCCAGGCAGGACTGAGGAGAGCGGAGGGCAGGCCAGCACGGGTGATGACAGGCTGAGAGGTAGAGACCAGAAACGGGGGGCAATGAAGGCTCTACAATCCCCAACCACTCGGCCCACAGGCTAAAAAAGCTTGTGCTGACAACCTCTCCGCTTTGAAGTGAGGCTGTATTATTCCTCCCCACGTCTATCTACAGTATGTACTGTATGCACATGTGTGTTTTAGAGAGAGTGAGAGAGTTCATAGGGTTATTCCTCAGTGTATTCATTCTACTCAACCATTTTCCTAATGAATAGGAATACCATGGACTGGCAACTGTCCTTGCTCAAGGCCTGTGTGTGTGTGTTATCTGAATAATAACAGAGACCAGCTTTGGACAGTATGATCCTCTGGAGAAAAACAAATAGCACAAGTGTATACAAGCATGTACTACTGTACTGTATATTGAGAGAGCAGGCAATATATAACTGTATATGGGGGATACGTCAGTAGAGCAAGGGTGTGCATACAAATACATGATGTACCCACACTCTGGTATGGGTTAACAATGACTATAAAATAAGCTGCAAACAGCTGCATTGTACAGGTAGGTTGGTTGGGCAGAATCCATCAGATCATTGTTTATGTTGACAGTGCGTTCCCAATAAAATTATCAAACCCCAGTTACATTTGCTATATAATATTATTATATCAGCAGTCTATGTTTGTTTGTTGTGTTTTGTAGTCACTTTGTGAATGTCATGGACATCCGACATTTCCAATACTGCTTGTGTCATAACTGTGACAAAGTGAACACTGCAAGACCAAACGGTTTGATGTATGGACATTAGGGTTAGGCGATATATAGACATCACGTGATATCATGACATAAATGACAGTATAACAATAATACCGTTTAACATTTATATTTTTGGCCAGAAGTATAGCATACAATAGCCTACACAGCATAAATGTTTTCAACTATGCTAAAACAATTTGGCTTTGCTGCTCTCTATTCAAAAATGTTTTGTGTTTTACTACTGTTTTTACTTTGTGAGATATCCACGTTGCACTGCGTGTACAGTTAGCAATAGGATCAGGTGCCGTTCACATCTGAAACGATATCGGTGTTGGGCCGGTACCTAAAATTTGCCATGATTGTTGAACATTGAACAAGCTGCAGGTTGTGCAAGAATGATGTAATCTCGCTCACAACTCGCTCGCGTCAGTTTCTCTCTATTCTTGCGCTCTCATGGAACGAAATTTGGCACCGATTGTTTTTACCTCAATCGGTAGTTGCTAGTATCAAATTATGACATTCTTATCAAGGAGAGCAAATGTACTGGACTGGATGATACAATATGACACAGCCCTATTGAGAGATGATACGCCATGTGCTGCCTTAACAAATTATCAATTTTTTACCAGATAGGGTGAAAGAGTGCTAGGCTGAATCATTATTACCTAAAACACAAATTAATAACCACAGAACAGACATTTTACAGTTTCTGATAATATTCCAAGGATAGTGCTTAGAGCTTTCATTTGACTGCCATTTGCACCCAGCCTATATACAGTGCCTTGGCATTGTTGTAGGCACGAATCCCAGTGTATTTATATACTATGATATACCTAATGGGTATTGGCTTGCATGAAAGCAAAGCAGGCTTAGAGGGCCAATGGGCAAAACAAATTAGTTGGCCTGAGCTTCTCAAAATGCATGTTAGCATGGGGCTGTGTTCTGCTTTGCTACAGAAAGTGCAAAAGTAAAATACAAAAGTAGGTGTAAAGAAAATGGCTTGGCATGAGCCATGAAATTGTGAAGGAACATCAAAGTGAAGTCGAGGCAGGAGTAGCATTCTAATGCAAGCTGAACCCCAGAGGCTGTATTATCTTTAAGCTTACAAATGTAATGGACATCAAGACCGGTATGTAGTGAGAATTCACATCACCCAGCTGGGTTTACAGGTCCATTTCAAATGTCAGACACACAAACAATAAATTAGAGACATAAAGTTTGACATGGTGGTTTGATGTAAAGGCCTTTTGAAGAGGAAACATTATTTTTGGTAGGGCATTTTTAGGCTGTTTGCTCGCAAGTAGCGTAATTATTTCTGTTCATGTATGCAGTCTCATCTGAAATAAGAGTTTTGAGTAGAGCAGAGGCAAATATTCCGAATGTAAATACAGTGAATGCTGAATACTGAGTATGTAGGATGAATAAGGTATGAAGCAACATACACACAGTAAGATGTATTCGTTTATTCTATAGCACGGTCAGGGATTAAACATGGCTCCCCAGAGGTGAGGTTTTCCTTCAGGGGCCATATTAAAGCAGGAGCAGGAACTCTTACACTTATTGGCCTATGTCCCTCTTGCAACTCTACTTGAGATGATTGCATTTCCTCCCATTTCCTTGGGAATGGATTTCTTGAATCCAAGAGAGGCACTTGAAAAAATGAGCAGTGGTAAAAGCCATTCTAGAGGGTAGATGTCTGAGGAGTGATCTGTTTTGACTTTCAACAAAACTTTAAATATTTTTCTAAGATTCTCTTTCAGATTTACAGTTTAGTATTGCTACAACCCACATAGTTTTGCTGGCTTTATCTACAGGGAGGTACTTTATGGCAGGAGAGTCTAGAGCTCTGGCAGTGCATCTCCCAGCTGACATTTTTTGGCTATAGGTCCTGAACCAAAATGGGTCGCGGATGCGTTAATGGTGGGTTGTGACGTAACATGTATAGTTATTTAACACTGGAATGTATTAGTGCGCTGCACAGCATCATATATAAGAACAGTGCACTCTGTGCCCAGCACTGCTTACTGATTATGCAAGAACTGTGGAAGCCTGCAAAACATGCATGTCTTTTTTCTGAAGATCGCTCTGCAAGTCAACAAGCCTGTCATTAATGTTCGGAACTGTGACTCAGTGCTACTATCGCAAACTATGATCACAAGTTAGAATTCGCAATGAAACGAAATGTGATGCATTTCTTTCGTTTGGTTTCATTAAAGCTCTCCGAAATAACGAGGAGCTCCCCCTAATGTGTGGAATGGACTACATTAATGTAGCGCTTTACATTATTTGCCTCACATTCACCCATTCACACACACATTCATGCACAGCCATGTGAGGAGACACTCATGGTATTCAACCTAAATATATCGGGATATTATTTTTGGTCCATATCGCCCAGCTCTACCTTATATATTATATATTGTATATTGTTGTACATAGCAACGAGTCTCGTAATCTTGTTTTAAAATTAACAAATTAAAACGGAACCTCCAGACCAAACAACCCCACGACGAAGGAAAACCCAGGGAGTTCTTTCAGATCCGGGCAGACACATTCAGAAAGAAATGTTTTGATAGTGGAAAAGTCAGCTAGCAAGACATTATTATTTATAAAAAGGTAACCATAAACAGAAATAATGGTACTCCGTTAACTTTACTTAGCCTAGCCTACCTTTCCTACTTTTTAAATTTTCTTTTGCATAGCTAGCTGGCTAATTTAAGCCAATCTTTAGGTGTGTGAGTGAGTGTGTGCATGCTAGCGTTAGTGTGTGTGTGTGTGTGTGTGTGTGTGTGTGTGTGTGTGTGTGTGTGTGTAAATGTGGGTCTACATTTATGTGTGATATGATCCTTTTATTTCAGTTCAGACTGAAAAATTGGTTATTGTACTTAGATCAGCAACAGTTCAAACCACATCTGTTCAACAGTAATTGTATTTCTACATACCCAAATAAAATTAAAAGCAACATTGTTAGATTATCTAATTATTAATTGTTTTAGGCATTACAATGATACAATGTCATAAGTAAATGTGTAGAAGGAGAAAACTTTTCACCCCATGGTAACATTGAATTCAAATAATTAAATAAAAAAGACTTGAAGCAGAGCAAACTAAAATTTATCGGGCTTTGTGCTCCCTGAAAGTCAACGTTTGTATGAGCTTCCCTGGAAATCTGAAGATTTACTATTTGGGTCCTGGAATGAAAAAGTTTAAGATCCCCTGCTCTAACAGGCTCAGGTCTAGAGCATGCTTGATCAAGTTGCCAAACTCCCAGACTATGTTTAACCTGTAGGGAACTTGGTATGTTACCAATACGTTTTTTAACAGATTTTACGTGCGATTGTGAGTCGAAACCTGAGCCCTGTCACCATTTTATTTGTTTATTATATTATTCCAGTGAGAATAACCTTGTGTTAGGGCTGAAGTGGAAACCTCTTGCTTCCAGCACTAAAATACTGGCAGCATGAATAATAAGCAATTCATGAAATGCGTCTCTTTTGTTAAAATAAACAGTGGTTTTAAGTCCACAGCCTATTACACTATTAGTCAGGTGGCCTCATACAATGGAAAATACTAACGTAAAACATATGAACACTATAGGAGTTTAAATTGTCTATTAAATAATATAGTAGTTGCCTACTACTATGCAGCACGGGACAGTTTGGAGGGAATGTAACATTGTCTCCTAAAAATTTTCAAGATGGCATATTGCATTCTGTGAATCGACCTCCTTAACAATGTGCAAGACAAGGAGAACGTAACTACTAACCCATTTACACTGAATATTACGTGGTTGACAAACGATATAGGCAATCCCTGGCATTAACTAATTGTCTTTTTTTTTCTCTGACTGGGGCTTGTGGCCCTATCTCTGTGCCAAGCCATACGCTTGGATGAGATGGCATTAGCATAATCTGTCCAGTTGATTAGGTTTGGGTAGCTGTGACATGAAACTGCAGTCGTGTGATTGGGCTCTCTGGGGCTGTCGGCCAACATGGGCACAAAAAAAGGCAATCAGCGTAACAAATTTAAATGTGAGTCGGCAACCCAAATGAGGATGCGTAAGACTGACACATGGCTGAACCCTTGCTGTGCACTGGTGTTTGTAAGGATGGGTCAAGAGATGATAAGTGACAACTTGGTTAATGGAGAAGTCCAGCCGCTCATTGTCCCTCCGCCTGTACAGATTAGCTCTTAGAAGGCTAACAAAGGTGATGGACAGCTTCGGATATCTGACACTACAACCATGCTGCGAAATGCATAACGAGCAACTCTGAATATGAATATGCTGTATATCATCCACATGCTCATTTCTCCTACAGTACGAATTGTCTATCTGCATCTTTGCTGGTTGTCGTGGGACTGAAGGCAAAAATAACCTATTGTAAATGAGGGCAAAGATTATGGCTTGAACCATATCCAGCCACATATGCTCGACAGACTTGGCCAAAACTTTCATCACGTTGTCTGAGAGAAAAGAATATTCATGAATATTCATGATCAGAGCTCAATCACAATCTGATGATGCAACAGATGCCCCTGTGGACTGTGGGTACTAATGAGGTAGTGGGGTCCATCTGTTCCTGCACGGCTGTGATCAGTGTGATGCCACAGGTGTGCTTGTGACAGCACTGGGAACTATGTGAGGTCAGATTTCACAGGAGTCTTATACAGGGGACACAAAACGAAGGCTGAATCAGGAGGCCCTAATAGTGCAAAACCAGTAGACCATCATTTTTATTGGTACATTTAGTGGTAACTTGGGTGTAATGAGTGACTTAAAAAAACATTTATGGAATCTTTAAATGGCAGCGCCTGGCTGGAACGTCTCAAGTTGTTTTAGATAAAGGTTAACATAAAAAATGGCAAATTACACCTCAGAATCATTTATCTATATCCATCCAGCTAAAATGGATTGCATTTTATACTAGTCTAGCAAACCATCAGTAAAAACATGGTATAATCAAATATATGCCCCAAAATACACCCTAATGTGTACTATACCAAGACTGATCTAGTATTGTTTATATATTAGATGTAATGCAATGCAATCTACAAAGTTGCTCCAAAACTATTTACACAAATGTCATGTCTGCAAATAAAGCTTAGCATCACATCCATATTGTCCTGCAGATTGTAAGAGGGACAAAAATAGATTTTGTGGTTGTTCCACAGGTTAACAAATCACTATGTCATCTGACAAATGTTATTGCCTAGAAAGAAGTTCTACCAATGGCAGGGGTAAGTATCCCTCATTTGCTTCATTCACGCTGTAACAACTAACAGACCTTCACTAATGCTAGTCTTGCCATGATAATCGTTTTTGTTGGCCGATATTGTCCCAGAAATAATTGCTAAAATTATACTATTGTCATTTTAAGACCATTTTTTTCAACTGATATGATAACATAATATCATAATGCATGTATTGCTACACCCTATTCAATTCTTAAGATCAAGCAAACTCCAGTCAGCAGTTAATGTACTGTATGGCCAATGTCTAATCTTCAAACATAAATACACAAGAGTTTTGTTGATTAAAAAAAGAGGAAAAGGGTGGAATGACTTCATACAGTATTTTAGAATGAAAGTGACCCAGTTCAATGGAGATCATTACAGTATGTGGGCAAGTAGCATGCATTGTAATGTGAATGCAATATTGTTAACATCAAGAAAATGTTAAAATGTCAACTTACTATAATCATATCTGAGGTTTGCAACAATATGTTATTTCTTATGTAGATGTAGTACACATTTTTACCGGCTGCAGCTTGCAGCAGGATGTAAATAATGTTACCTTGAAGCAAATAAAACAAATGCCGCATTTTCACATTGATTAGCTGGGATTATGCAGTCATGGGATAAAACGCCTATTATAACACCCATTGGCATCGAGAAACACTTTTTTCACCAGTCGCTGTCTGCTCTGTAAGATGTCCATATATTGCATGATAAGTCGATATAGTAATTATCGTGACAGGTCTAAATAATGCACCTAATATGAAGTACCGAGACAATTTGTCTTCAGATATCAGTGTTGCTTAACACTGCTATGGGTTGAGGTTTATTTTCTTCTTCTTCTATTATGGGGTATACAAACAATTTCACATTAAGGATATTCACTGTCCATCCTTCAATCCATCCTCATCCGCTTATCCTGTCAGGGTTTAATGGCAGCCTTCACCTGTATGCCATGCTTCCCAGGTTTCCCCTTCACACAGGACCTCATCCTGGACTTTGTCTTTGTCTAGTCGTTTCACACACCTGGTGCCCATTCCCCTAATTAGCTGTAGTATATGTAGCCCTCTGTTTCTACCTGTCCTTACTGGTTATTGTTTGCTGTACTGGTGAGTGTTTTGCGTTTTTTCATTAAAATATAATTATTCTAACTCCAACCTGCGTTTGGTGTCTGCCACCCCCACTCGACCCATGACATCCGTAGTCATGGGTCAAGGGCAGCAGCTCTAGCAGGACCCCAAACTTATCTTTCCCGAGCCACATTAACCAGCTCTGACTGGGGGATCCCAAAACGTTTCTAGGCCAGTGTGAAGATAAAATCTCTCCACCTAGTCCTGGGTCTTTCTCGAGGCCTCCTCACAGCTGGATTTGCCTGGAACACTTAAGGATGCTTGATGTAGATGCCCGTACCGCCTCAACTGGCTCCTTTCGACGCAAAGGATCAGCCTCTACGAGTTCCTCACGAATAGCCGAGCTTTTCACCCTATCTTTAAGGAAGACGTCCGCCAGCCTCCTGAGAAAACCCATTTCGGCTGCTTGTACCCGTGATCTAGTTCTTTCAGTCATGACCCACCCTTCACGACCATAGGTGAGGGTAGGAACAAAAATTGCCCGGTAGATCGAGAGCTTTGCCTTCCGGCTCAGCACTCTTTTCATCACAACGGTGCGGTAAAGTGATTGTAATACAGCTCCCGCCGCTCCAATGTCCCCTTGCTCGCGAACAAGACCCTGAGGTACTTGAACTTCTTCACTTGGGGGAAGGCAACGGAAGACATACAGGGATTGGATTGCCCTTTAATGTTAAAATGTCCGCCTTTACTGTAAAAATAAACATGTTTTGATCTCTATAGCTAGTCTCCTCCTGCATTTTTTTTATAACTCATCAGATAAAAATATATTAGCAATGCATTTTTCCCTTTATAATGAATAGGGGCATAGGGGGCATATAGGACATCAACATGTGACGTCAACAGCACCTTTCATATTTTCAGAAGGGGTCTTAAAAGGAGCTATGAAATGCTGTGAAACTGTGGAAACTTGTCAGGCCTTTTGTGTCAAGAAACCTTGGGAATACTGTAAGCACCATGCTGCATTTTTCAAGATCGTAGACCAACTTGGAATGTTTCTCTCATGTTCACGAATATCTGTTGCTTGTGTGTACTGTGTTTAAGTAGAGATGTGGCCTTCTGACACTGGTCTCTCTCCAGCTGCTACTCTTCAGTCACTTCTCTCTCCAATTCTGCCCGCTACAACCTAAGGTCTGAGAGCTCCTTCACCTACTGCAACTGCATTCTCGCTGTGTGTTTTGAGTATTCCATTGCTGTCTGTGTTGAAAAAGTGTTCCTAAAGACAACAACAAATGGGGAAAGAATACATATTTTAATAAAGTGTACTCTATTACATTCTTACAGTCTTCATTGTGAAGCAAAGCATAGTGCAATGGTTTTGATGTTGTGAGCGGTGTTTGCCACTTTGTTTATGTCTTTATTTACAGAGTAAAGGCTGTGCAGAAGTATCTGATTATTTTCTCGACATGCACTTAAGCTAGCGAAATGCAAGGAGATATTTGTTGAATTTGACAAAATGTCTTTTAACTTTTAGCTTAATTAGTTTGCAATAGCTGACTATACCTATATAAAGTTTGTCATGGCATCACTGAGACTTATTTCAATGGAAATTACAATACAATATACACACATTAATGCCATTACTGGTTGAAAAAAGTGATTTTCTCCAAGCCATTTTGCAGCATAATAAACTGAGTTCAAAAGGATTTAAGATCGATCCGGTGGATTGATCATCCCCTGGTTGCTGTGGGCATGTAAACCAAAACCTAACTCTTTGTCTCTGGAGAGTCAGGCTAGAATGAGTTATTTGACACGTCAAGTGAGCCATTTGAAAGACCAAAAAAAGCAGCATAGCTATGGCGAATGCCTCCAAGCGGATAGCAGTCTGGTATTGCGTGGCACCGTGTGGGTTTACTGCAGGGCATCCCAACACATGATGCAAAAAAAACTATTCTATGCCCCAGAACCATCTTTATGCTGATGTCAAATGGCTCGCCCGCTAGTCTATACAAAATACCACTTCAGCAGCTCAGCCTTTCACTCAACTCAGCAACGAGTCGCGTTCTCCGGGCTTTCCATTAAGCTCCGTTGAATTCCACTTTGGCGCCACATTGGAGGACAATGTTCTCCGCCTCCTCCACCACCCCAATCATTTAGCCTGTCAGGGAGACAGTCTCTTGGCTCAATGAAGATTAATTATGATCCAGGTGTCTGCAGGGTGGCTGGGGTAATGAGATGAGCCGGACGGCAAGTCGGGACATCGCTCTCCTCCCTGTCACACAGCCCGTCATATCTTTGTGTCACTTTGCACGTACACGGTCCACCTTAGCATTCTGTGGCTGCTGACAGCAGATGGCGAGGTGTAATAGGATATATGTGCCATCCGGTATACACACAGGTGGACATTCTGGTAGCAACCTCATCATTATCGTTACCACTAACATAAGCCTGTCACAGTTATGAGAGACTTTTAATGGGGTAAACAACGTTTGAGTTTTCTGTAGATATTTTAAAGTAGCTGTACAGAATAGGTCACCTGTTACTTTCAATGTTAAAGGGATAGTTAAGGGAAACCAGTCATTTTAGTCTTAACATGTCCTTAAAGGATGTAGAGGCTTAGGCATTTGAGTCTGACTGCCTACTGCAGCTTCTGTAGTACATTTTTACTAGCTGAAAGATACTCTGAACTAACCATTGTGACACAACTTGAATTATACATGGATATTTGACAGTTTCTTCAGGTGCTTCTGTCTTCTGACTGTTCATAAATATACCGTTTTACTGAGCCAATCGCACCTGCTGAAAGACGGGCCATTGCAGCTAGCTAGATGAGTTGCACCACTTAAGAATGTTGCGCAATAGCCTAGAGTTGAAAGGGGGTGGGGGCATGGGGGGACATTACAAACACGCCCATTCAGCCCTGAGCCCATTGCATGTAGCGTTTTTTTGTCATAATGTTAACACATAACACTTAATGTTATTTATTTGGTTGATGTATAATAAATATATCCCTTTTCAGTATATTGGGAATATTTCTGCACTTTGTAACCTCTTTCATATCTCTTTAAGTTAAAATCCTATTTTCTTATAGAGAACTGGCCCCCGCTTTCCAGCTGGACACCAACAGTAGTTCAAATGTAAAAAGATGTTCTTACATAACATAACTACTACATGAGACCGTTTCATAGCAACACAACCCAAAGTGTAACACAGACTCTGCTGATAGATACAGTAGCAGGTTATCATATTAGCACTAACTGCTCTGCTAATTTCTAGGGTAAAATGTTTTATATTGAAGCTGAGTTCTGGAACGTGATCAGACTGAATATCCCAGTCTCAGTATCCCAATATCGCTGTTACCTTCATGTTTAAAGTCTTGCATATTCTTAAATTGGATGACAACTTGCAGGACATGAAAGCAATTTCAGAAGTTAAGTTCAGTAAATTTCTGAGTTTGGATACAGTATGCACGTTCAAGACATTATCAGTCAAACGACAACTAATAGAGAGCAGCAACATGCAGCAATTATTAATAATGACAATAGAGAGAAAATTATACTGGTTAGGTATGTTGTATTATTCTAAATCAGCACAGAGGTGAGAAATTGATTTGTCAGTATCGACAAAAAGTAAAGTCCGAAAACATAATTTAAACACTTTTGCATTGGGCTACTTTGTTAATTGTAAATGTAGGCCCTAGAGATTATTTGAGTTTCACTTTGTTGGGGTGCTTTCCCTCAGTCAAGACACTAGACTCTCATAAATTGTATAGGTTTGTCATATTTAAATGACTCATTATCACTAGTTCACCTCTGTGCCTTCATATCACACCAGTGACTGACAGAGTCACTGGGATTAAATGGTCTTACTTTCAGTTGCTGAATATATTTATATTATATTATATTTAAAACATTTAGTATGACAGGATAAAGATGACACACTCTATGCAGCATTACCAATGTCTATAAAGGTATCGCTTAAAGTCAGAGGGGTAACTTCTAATTAAGATATTAAGGATCTCAAGATTGTCTAAATATAATGCTTTAGAAAATGTTTAAACCTTTTTACATACAGCCATTTGTTTACAATATACAGTACTGTATATACTGTATAGCAAAGAAAGTGACATTGGTCCACACATAAGCTACAACAAAGGAACTGCAAATCAGAGACCACACATGAACACACAAAATAATACCTTAAAAACTGCATGGGGTTCATTGAAGTGGTTGTTGCCAATGCAATCATCTGCCATAGATATTTGCCACTTACATACCTTACATAGTATACTGCAGTTGGGTTTAAATAAATCAAAACCTGTCTTTTGCAGGTTAGATTCAGAGGATAAATTATCATAGTACATGTATTTGATGGATCTACACTGGTTTTTGTATGGAATTGAAATGGGCAGATTTCATGGACGTTGGATTAGAAAAACCTGCAAATCATGCCAATACCGCTTTCAGGAACAGGCGGCCATGATCTATAGTTTTAATATAGGCCCTTTTTAAAAAGTGGAATCAGTTTATATCACTATTTAAGATGCCGTTCTGTAACTCTGTAATGGAAAGGGATTTGACAGAAAGCTTCCGATATCTTGTAAATTGAACAATTAGAGAAACACTGATACTAAAATACCAATGTTATTCTTGGCTGAGTTGTACGCTGAAGAAGAAAGTCAATATCGCTGACTTGACATCCAGATGGAGCCCTTGTTACCATTGTCGGATGTAAAGCCAATTACAAAATTTCCTGTAATCGCAGGACTGAATGACTAAATGACTGAAGAATGAGGACACAACTTCATTATGACGGCTCATTATGACAAGAGTTGACTCATTTATTTTCACCTGGTATGATAGAAAAGATGATTAATGCTACAGTACATTAAAGTGGAAAGTGTATTAAATTAAAATGTTTTATGTACTGCACAGACATTTATCAAAAGCACCTTTCAGTACAAGTACTACCTGGTTAGGCATCTCTCCAGGATGCTTACAGGTAGGCTGGGCATGTCAGGGATCGAACCAAACCCTCGGCTGGAGGTTGAGTAGAAACCTGTCCTGCCCAATCCACTGACTGACTTTTCTAAATGTTATTTATAAACCCATTAGCCATACAACAATTTATATCTAGCTAGCACTCAATGGCACATGAACAGCTACTGTATGTGTGTATTAGGGAGACTGTGGATAGTTCTCCAATCAGGAACAAGTCAGGAATAACCTTATTCACTGCACATGCCCAATTGTGTCCTTATTGCACATGATGAAGAAGTAGCACCCTGTTGCAGTCACAATTTTAGAAGGAAAATATTATTCTGAGGTCATCCATCCATCCATCGTCATCCGCCTTTCCGGAGTCGGGTCGCGGGGGCAGCAGCTTCAGCAGGGGACCCCAAACCTCCCTTTCCCGAGCCACATTGGAAAGCTCTGACTGGGGGATCCCGAGGCGTTCCTAGGCCAGTGTGGAGATATAATCTCGCCACCTAGTCCTGGGTCTTCCCTGAGGCCTCCTCCAAGCTGAACATGCCTGGAACACCTCCCAAGGGAGGCGCCCAGGGGGCACCCTTACCAGATGCCCGTACCACCTCAACTGGCTCCTTTCGTCTTTTTAAAATCGTCAGCATCATTAACCACCTCAATGAAGATGTTCTCTCCTAAAGATGTGTAACAATGCAACATGAGAAGAACCGCTTGTACGACCGTTTGTACGAGGAGTACACACGCACCTCTCAGGAGATCCAGATAAAGAGGACGGCCATCAAGGCCTTCAACGAGACCTTCATATACTATATACTGTATGTACATATCAACAAAACAAAATGGCTATGCTCTCTCTAGCTCTATGAACACACACAAGGTCTCCTTTCTCTGCCCTGTACAAATTCTCAATTGTACAACCAAATGGAATGTTTCCCAGAAAAAAATAAAAAACCTAGTACTCCACTTCAAAAAATAATCTCTGCTAACTCACTTCCTGTTGCACTTAACCACAAGAAAGATGTGCTATAGTTTTTAGCAGTTTATTACCTCAGTAGCATATCTCTCAAGAATACTTTAATTTCTATGTGATGTTTACATGTCGACAGCTGGGAGGAGGCCTCGGGGAAGACCCAGGACCAGGTGGAGAACGTCTCGGGATCCCCCCGTCAGAGCTTGCTGATGTTGCTCGGGAAAGGGAAGTTTGGAGTCCCTTGCTGAAGCTGCTGCCCCCGCGACCCGACTCCGGATAAGCGGGAGGAGATGGATAGATGTTTAGCTGCTACACTGCATCACAGACAATTTAAATAAACTTGAACGTTGGTCAACTTTCCAGCCACCAAGTCTGAAACGGATGAAAACGGATGCTAAACGTTAACCTACCCCATGATTTTGTAGTCTGACAAATCTGCTTTGTTTGTGGGACATCAGGTGTTGCTAAGGAAAATCAGGTAATCTGATTGGTTACTATTGACGCGTGATTGACAGGTTGGAAAGGTCTATTGATCGATCTTAAGCCCTTTTCACCTGTCCAACCTAGTTACTGTACATAGTTTGGACAAAACAGCATAGTAGGCTATAATAGGAAAACAGACAGTTGAAGGAGTTTATGTTTAAATGTAAGTTAAAAAAACTGTTATTGGAGGACAGGTGAAAAGAGGCGTGGCTTGGGACTGATCAAGTGCGTATTCACAGTTCTTAGCGATACTGATACACACACACACACACACACACACACACACACACACACACACACACACACACACACACACACACACACATATATAT